>QLOD02145027.1:0-31369 GCA_003260245.2 Sideroxylon spinosum | reverse complement strand
AATTAGAGCGTTATGGGTTGCTAGACTTGCAGACAATTAGACACTGGAAGTTCTGGACAGCAAGTGCTTCGGGTTTTGGATGCTAAAGCTTGGAAAGGGGTTCCAGTTAACCAAAATTTTAATATAGAGCATAAAACTGGAGCTACCTAAAGCAACACGAAGACATAAATCTAATTGACAACAAGCAGCTAGGATTACTTTCCAAACACACAAAGCAACACAAATAAGTAAAACCCACATCAGAAATGATATTTCCCGTTACAATAAATTGCAAAAATCCATCCCTGAATGAAGTCACCAATTCAGAAATCAAACCAACACAGATGTGAACTAAAACAAAAGTGCGTACCAATTGCGCCCAAGGACCTCTTCAGCTCGATAACCGGTAACCATCTCGAACACAGAATTAACATATATAATCGGATGATCGGGCTCTAAGGCATCGGTGACGATGAACCCGCACGGAGCCGGCTGGAGCAAACTGCCCACGGGAAACGGAAAGGGACCGCCATCGTTCAAGAGGAAACCTTCTTCGTCGCCGCTCAGATCAGAATTGCTGTCCCACTCCATGAGAGCTCTCTCTCCAGAAAGCTTCTCTTTCTCCTCAACCCATAATAGCCTCAAATTGAAAGCAAGGCAACACAAACACAGAGAACGTATGAAAGACTTCGCACGGCTGCTAAAAACAGAACCAAACCATCGAAACAGACCTCAGCTACAGAGAGAGAAGGTGGAGAGGGAAAGAGGGTTAGGGTTTTGCTTTTTTTAGGGGGGTTAGCCTTTAGTTTTTGGGGAAAGAAGATGGAGAGAGGAGACAAAACGAGTGGCTGCCAAGTTTAGCAAACGCAGAATAGCTCACCCAGCACCGATCCAGAGAAGAAAGGTGAGTCAGGACTCTACTTCTGCAAATGGGATGGATGCGTGAGAGAGCAGGGAAAGTCTGGGCAATTGTTGGTTTTTGGTTTACGGTGATAGCGAAAAAAATCTTTCTGGGTCGTGGGACGGACCGGCTTGAGAAGGTGTTTGCTATATTTTACCCTTGTTGGTGTCTAACTTATCAAAACGCATTAATTTTTATTAATTTTTTTAATTAAATTTTATCACATAATATTTTTATATCAATTTTTTTATATTTTTATTATATTTTTTTATTATTCAAACACCACCTTAAATTCTCTACATACTTTCTTTTCCGTATAAAATTTTTGTTTTATATTTATGGGATGATGAGGCTAATTTGAAAAGAAAAAAAAAGCTAATCTTTTTAAGTTTTAGTTGTTAAAAAGTTAACTCCTTTTTTATTTAGAAAAAAAAAACTAATTTTTTAAGAGTGATCCTATTTACACTCTATTTTACCATTTTCATTAAATGAAATTATAAATTATTCTTTATTGACTAACTATTCTTATCTATAATTTGAAATGATATAATAGCCCTCCATTAAAAAAATATTTACAAATTTAAACAAATACTTTTAGCCCTAAAAAAAATAAAAAATATGTTCAAAGACTAAAATAAATTTTATTTATATTTATGTTTATATTTTTGACAATCATATAAAAATAAATTATTTTGTAATTTAATCAAATAAAAAAATAATTTATTTCATTTCCTTTGTTTACAAAATTTTAACATTTTAACTTTTGTAATCATCTTCAAATCATTTAATAAGTTTCTATACAATTCTATCAATTCTCAGAAATTGGTACAAAATTTTAAAAATAATTCAAAGAAATAAAATGTAAGTGTGGTAAATGTTAAAATATATAAAATATAAAACATTTGTAAAAAATTAAATAAATAAAAATAAAAAAAAGTTTGCAAATAACTTGAAATTAAATAAATTAAGTTATTATTTCATTAAGCTATAAATATTAAAATTTATTTTTATATAATGACTAAAAAATAAATAAAAATGAAATTTATTTTAGACTTTTAAAATATCTTTTTCTCACATAAAACCTACAAACATGAAAATATGACAAGCTATATATTTAAAATTCTAATTATTTTTTTACTCTACAAACTTGTATAATTAATCCTAAATTTAAAATAGAATCACTAATTCTTTTCTCATCATTTATGTACAGGAAAAAAATAAAACTATCAAAAAATATCTAACTAAGAAAATCTACGAACTGACAAAATTAACTTTTATGTTTACAAATAGATTTATAAAAAAAAGTAATTATTTTTCTTTTGAAACTTAGTTTGAACTTTATTATAATAACAGGTATTTAAAAAATGAAAATTTAGAATTAGATATTTTTATCATAGTAAGGTATTTGCATAAATGAGTTTTTTACAAAATTTTGATTGTAAATGTTTGCCCACTTATCAAAATATATAACAAAAATAATTAAGTTGCTTTCTGTATGTATTTTTTAAAATTAATTTTTATTATAAAATAAAAATATTTATAATATTATAATTATATCTTAAATTAAGATTATGTTTAAGAACTTTTACGACATTATAAGTATGTAAAACATGTACGAAAAAAAATATGAGTAATTGCATAATTTTTATTAATTAAAAAAAAGGTAAAGTGGAGTGCGTAAAGACCCAAAATTTTTTTAAAAAATAATTTTATTTTTAAAATTATTTACTTTAAATTTAGATTTTTTTTGTTTTATTTAACTTGTTTTTATTTAATTTGATTTAGTATGACGTGACAAGGTCATGTTTATATATATATATACACGTATATATAATAAAACAAAACGGTTTTTGAAAATATCTCTTTCACAAACTAAAATCCAATGGCTGAGATTGAGTTTTATTTTTTAATAAATAGCTGAAATCTTTTATTGTAATAATACTAGTTTCTAAATTTTGATTTTTTTTTTTTAATTCTTAAGTTTAAATTTATAAACTTTTAATATATACATACATCAATAAGATTATATATATACATATATTAAAATAAGATATATATATATATATATATACACGGACATGTACATCCAGGGGCCACAATTCTTCATTTGGAAAGGCTAGCAAAGGAAGGCTAATATTATAGCCGTGCTGGGTGTAATGGATAGCCTTGGTAGGTGACTTTAGGCCTTCCTTAGGCTGCCACGTGGTGCATGAAAAGTGTACAAATAAGGGGAAAGCATGGCTGTAAGTCACAATTAGAAGGGGCAAAAAAAGTGAGAGAGAGAAAGAGAGAGAAAGTAAGGAGCACCAAGGTTCTAGTATTTTCAATATCGTGATCACTGTGTAGTGTCGGAACAGGGTATTTTTACTCGAGGAAAAAGATACGAAAGAGCAAAATTTTTTAAACTTTAGGATTTCTTTATCTTTGAGGTAAGAAATTAATGTATTATTTATACTTTTTATAATGTCGTCTTCAACAGGAGATAACCATGAAAAATAATTTTGGCATATTTTAAAAGAAAAATATTAAGTTTTTAAATCAAACCAAATTTTTTTCTTTAAGAAAGAAATTATGAGTCGGCGCCATTTCTTTCCTCGACGCCACAACTCTCTTGATTCGGTTAATTTTACTCTTTTATTATGAAATATTATAAAATGATAAAAACATATATATAATATTTAATCTTAAGCTTGATAGCTAAATTTTTGGTAACATTAAAATTGTGATTAGATTTATAAGATTTGTTATTCAATGTAGAGATTTGATATTCAATGCTAAGATTTTCTATTCAGTGTTGAGATATGCCATGATTTGTTAAAATAAGATGAATATGTGTTCTTTGTGAACGGAAACTTGAATTTATGAAAATTGACCCACTCACCGACATTCTTCCTAAACTTTAAACAGGAAAAAAGCGAAATCTAAAAAAAGAAATTGTTGATTTTGGAGAAAGTGAGGATACTATACAAAATAGAAAGGGTCATGGAATATCCTTAGGTTGAAAGACCTTAAACCTACGCAGGCTCGAGTAATCATATCCATGGACTAGTAACCCACAACGACAACGAAAATGGTAAGGCTCATCATGGCCCTTAGACTTGAATCTATAAACGACGACACAGGGGTGCTTCGCGACCCATATATATACGAATTAGGCAATGATTTGGGCTATCACTTTAACTATGGAACAGTCTTGCAGAGTATCCTTCCCTACCTTGGGAAAATAAAATAATAAATAAAAAACAAGATTGACAAGAGGAATAAAAACTATGGATTAACACTATCTTATTCTGTTATGTGTTAAGATGTTGATGATTTCTTGTTATATTCATTGTTTTATGTAATTTCTAAAAATACATTATTAAAAGTATATTTTTATACATCGTGGGTACAAGTGGTTTGGTGCTCACGTCTCTACAGACTATATTACAGGTGTAGAGCCTGAGACCTAGGAGGGCTGTCACACCAGTTTTGGAACTCTAAAGTTCTATTGAACAGTTTTAAATTTTGATAATCTCGAAAATTTTATGTATATAGAAATATCATTTTACAAATAAATGAAACTTATTTAACTAGTTTTAATTTAATCTAATGTATGTATTTTATTGATAAAATAATCATTATTGTTATTTATATCAAATGAATAGGATAGTTAATGGCTTTGAAAAGTAATAGTGAGACTACAACGGACTAGATGCACTAAATTTTATATTCTAAACTCACCCCTCGAGATCTTGGGATTTTGGGAACGTTGACATGGTGGTATTAGAGCTATGGATTTAGAATACCTAGATACCTTGGGCAGTAGATGTTGTATGTCAAAATTGTAAATTAGTAGTTAGGAATATTTGGCCTTACATAAAACTATGTTTACAAAGATTTTATTAATAATGTTTGTTTGTAAAACGTGATCGTAGGATTAATTAGGACTCTCTTTATTTTTAGGGACATGGTCAACCCAACTTATCCAAGACAACAAAACCAAGTCAATCTAACCCTGGAGATAATTTGGCCCAACAATGACCTTTTCATACATGTCAATCCGAAGGCGATGTTTAACCCACCTGTAATGTTAGACCGGTATACCCCACTAAAATTAGTCTACCTCCGTATGCCATCCTACAATCCATAATGATCCTACAGCCCATCCCAACCACGATGTACATCAACACCGAGAAACAAAAAAGAAGTACCGAGGACATTATGTCATGTGCGGGTGTTGGAAATTGACCACAAATATGCCCCAGTTGCCAACAGATAGGCCACGTCTAGCAGCAAAGCCCTCCCAGTCCACCAAGGTGCTACTCTTGCAGTTGGCCTGGCCATATCCGTAGGTTTTGCAGGAATAACTGGAAAAAAAAATGATGACAAGAATGTTAGTTGTTATAATGTAACGGTTGTTTAGTAGTAGACTTGAAAGGAAGAAATTTTATTATACATCTCTCATTTTTTATTAACTATTTTGTGTGTTGTTCTAGAAGGTTACTCTGGAAATTTTGTACTGACCACACCCACCTTCTTTTCGCTTTTAATATAATGTAATACGTAAGAAGTTTAGTTATAAGTCAAATAGTTATGTTTTTGCAGTACTTCCATTGTACCACAAGTATCATTAGATATTGTTTGCTAAATTGGTTAAATTTAACCTATTGTATTTTAGCATGCCACCACATGGAATTCAGGGCTGGGGACGAGGCCAGGGTCAAGGTCGAGGCAGAGGTAAAGAAGTTTCTACTACTAATATAAACGATATGCCTATCTCGCCAGAATGGGTGTCATACCATAGTGCTGCAACTGAAATCCATCCAGAAGTTCAACAGGAAAATCCAAGGAGAGAAGAACACGCTTAGGTGCCTGAAATTCCACAGGCTTCAGCAATTGTTAATACTAAGGTGATATTGCAACAGCTAGTTGAATTATTGACAAATGGTGGGGTGAGAACAGACCCTCCAAATGGACCTCAAATAGGGCCAGACATGTTAAAAATTTTTCAAAGGTTGAAGCCTCCTACTTACCATGATACCCCCAACATTGAAATTACTGAGCAATTTATTATAGAATGTGAGAAAATCTTGACAGCTATGGAAATAATCGATCATTTGACTAGAATCAATTTGACTACCTTCCAACTAGGGGGACATGCAGCAAGCTGGTGGAGTAGTGTACAGAATTACAGGGGGAGCCATAGGACTAACCTGAGAAGAATTTAAAGAACGATTTAAAGATTACTTTTTCCCGCAATCCCTAAGAGATGCAAAAATAGAAGAATTTATTAAGTAATGGAACCACTAGAAGTTGTTACAATTGTGGCCAACCGGGTCACCTTCAGAGGAATTGTCCATAAGATAGAGAAAGATTTCTACCATTCATCTCAAAGGAATAATCTCCAGTCTCATAATCAGTACAACAGCCCCTATCATAGAGATATAACCTCTTGAGAGTGTGCAAAACGGGACTCAACAACCGCAATACAAAGGAGCCTAACCAAGTCAGACAAGGAATGGAACTCCCAATGCACAGACCTAAAGAAGAGCTTACGTTATCATTCCATGAAAAGTCCCAGCAGATCCGTTGGTGACTTGAGATATCTTTCTGGTATACACTTCCCATATTACTGTACTTATTGATACTAGTGCATCCCACTCTTTTATTTCAACCACATTTGTTTCTACGACTCGAAACACAACCATTAGTACCCTCATTATGTGTGGAGACCCTTATTTCTGACCATTCATCCATCAGAAGAGTATGTAACGGGTGTGAACTAGTGATTAGAAATGCCTTAAATAGTCAAGAGTATCATTCAACCTTTGATTTAATTGTGATAGAGATGCAAAGTTTCAATGTTATTCTTGGAATGAATTGGTTAGCAACTTATCAAGCTAAAATTGACTGCCATACGGGACGGATAACTTTATATACTTCAAAAGGCAAATAAGTTTGGCTTTCTTTAAACAGTGACTCAAAGGTTTATCGAGATTGCAAATTTTTTTATAATTGTAGGATGATTTTAACGTAGTAATGGCAATGGTAGGGATTTAAATCTTGAAATGATGAAATTATAAACTTAATAAGTAGTGATTGATTGTTACTATGGATTAGTGGCTCTTATTTAATTAATGACACTGTAGCTCAGATGCAAGATGAGGCCATAGTCATGTTGTTTACTCCACCAATGATAATAAGCGCAATGGGAAATCTTGTGTTCAGATGTTTAGTTTGAGGTTGAATGAGAATGAGTCTTAATTTGGTTTCCATGAGTAATGTATGATTGTAGACACGTTTCTTGAGGAAGAATGGGGTTAAGCGCAATGGGAAATCTTATGTTCAGATGGTTAGTTTGAGGTTAAACGAGAATGAGTCTCAATATTATTTCCATGAGTAATGTATAGATTATGGACGTGCTTCTTGACGAAGAACAGGGTTAATCTCCTTAAGATAGATTTATCTTCCAAGATTTTATGAGAGGTATTTTTCTTATTTTTATTGTGCCATAATCTATGGTACTAGTTAAGTTATGGAAGTTCAGAATATAATCAAGTGGTTTGGAGGCTTATGGTTTAAACTAATATTGTATTTTGTCATGGGTTATTGGAAATTCTGGCTAAGGGTGAAATGATAGTTTTAAGTAAAATAGAGATTATTAAATTTAAATGTAATTGACAAAGTGTATTGGTTATTGAGCTTTAGTAATTTAACGGAATGGTTACGTATTAAAAGAAGTATGAGTTCGGTTTGTTTGAGTTTGGGGTCAAGAGGTATTCAACTGGGTAAAAGATATCAGTTATATTAGCCAAGCATGGTCTAGATGGTGTTTGATATCCAAGCTTCATAAGTTTAGCTAGTTACTATTGCTGTCCTAATTAGGATACCTTTTAACAAATAGATTTATTGGTTCAACTGATTTCGGAAAAAGTTAGAAATTTGTTAGGTACTAAGAGCATTTTATATGGGTCAAAGCATAGGTTGAACAAAACTCTATGTTGGTTATTTTTACTCGTGGAAATGATTATTCTAAATATTGTGCTAGATTATGAGAAAACTTATTTTATGGGCTAATACATAATGATCGAACAACGATGTAAGTCAAAGTAGTTGAAATCATGTGTGTGAGAAGGAGTTACTTGTACTTGATTTAGAATTAATTACAATGATTTAGCCTTGAAACAATGATGGGTTTATTGGAATGGTAGAAAAGTTTAGAATGTACTTAGAATGCAGAAACTCTAGGTTATTTATTTATGTAATGTAATTTGATTTTAAGGCAATGTAGTTGAATGGGATATTAGAAATATTTTGCTTATAAAATCTCCAATCTTATTTGAGTAAAGCCAGTGTAATGACTGATGTTTTAGGTAAGAGGCCAAGGAGTTTGATTGTTGTTAAGGTTCTTCCAGTGAAGTCTTCGAGAAAATGTTTGGGATTCTGAGATTCTTTATGATGAGAATCATAATAATCGTGAAATAAATTTTCTAGAGATAGAGTTATTCAGGAATTAGATTTGATAATATGGATAAGAGTTCTAGTCGTGAAACCAGTTCAATCAGAAAAATGTGATATTGCTAGTATTTTTAACTAAAATGTTGAATACAGAAGTATAACTATAAATGAAACTAAAAAAAATGAGTGTACTAAATGTGATTAGACTTTGGGAGGAGAGGCCCAAGAGTTTCACTGTTCGAGATTGCAGTGTATTTTAGTGGTACCAAGAGATATAAATGGAATAAGATGTAAAGAAATGTTTGTGATTTCTAAAATTACTCCAGAAGAAATTTCTACCTTACCACCTAAAAGGGGAGAAAGAAGCTATATATCGGAAGTTATAGCAAGTTGAGAAGATTAATAAGAGAATTAATAATAAAGTTTGGAGATTGATTGGTGTACTTGTGGCACTTGCTAGTAATTGATAGTTAGCATGATAAATGAAAGCAAAAAATTATACATTTAGGTGATCAATTATGAAACTCAAAATTTTGATTAATTTGGTTATACTTGGTTAGGATATTCGTACACAGTGAATACTGAGACTTCATATGGTCAATTGAAATTTTCTGGAATGTTAATTGTGAGATAGAGGATAGTAGAGAAAATTAGAAACAAAAGATTTTGAAGAATATTTTAAAGTCCTAATTTAGAACTTAGGAAATATTTGAAAGTATTAATTATACTAGACTTCTCATATTTATTGGGTTTTCAAATGATTAATTTGGATCCATGCAATTAATCAATTAGATGTTCTGATATAATCTATTTAAGTCTGATAATCCTATTATTTACATTGAGTATAATTAGAATCAAGGATTTTATGTTGAACGTACAGACATGAAGAGAATTATGGTAAATGAGGAAGAAATTAGATTCAATAAAAGAAGGATTGTATTTTATTCTTGTCTAAATGTTTAAGGGATTGTGATTCTATATGAAGAATTGTAAAGCTTGGCTTCAATTATTTGATTGGTGTCTCTGATTTTAGTTGAAAAGATCATTGTTAGTTTTAAAAGAGTTATATCATGTTTGGGTACCACTAATTGAGGTAAGGCAGCATGATATTTCTAAGGTGATGTCCAAGACTTGGGGTAGACTCTACGAATTCCGGGTAATGCTATTTGGGTTGACCGATTAAGATTAACTTATGGATTGAATGAGCAGGGTGTTTGATGATTATTTAAACAAATTGTAAAAGTGTAAAAATACTTAAGTTATTTATAT
Organism: Sideroxylon spinosum; assembly: GCA_003260245.2. Lineage (NCBI taxonomy): Eukaryota > Viridiplantae > Streptophyta > Magnoliopsida > Ericales > Sapotaceae > Sideroxylon > Sideroxylon spinosum. The sequence continues at coordinate 21,780 of QLOD02145027.1, read as the reverse complement.
GTTATGCATATTTGAGAATTTTGATTAATGGAGTACTGTTTTTGCTTAAGTTTGAGATGAAGTGGAGATGGTCATGAAGAAATATATATGTACTGAAATAAGGAATGTGGTATTGAATAGCGGGTCAGAGAGTTTCATGTGCCTGATTGCTTATAGCCTATGTTGAAACTTATAGGGGTAAATAATACATGGTTTGATAAGTTGACATTTTGGTTTACCAATTGGTTTATGATGCACAAACATAAATACAGAAATATCAACTTGGGTAAAAGAGATGGCTTCTAGTAACTATATATAAATATATATATTTGGGTTTAATTTGGTAAAATAGTTGAAAGCTAATAGATGGATGAAATTACAATTAGGAGGATGAATATGTGAAAGAAGAAGGGATTGAAATCAAATAAATAGACTACTAGATTTATTAGTTAGTTTCCCTATGTTATATTCAAACAATTAACTACGTTGTGAATAACATAGAAAATTATGGTTTAGGATTAATGAGTCTTAGTTTTGGTCAGACTCTAATTAGTCAGGTTGGAATGGAAGGGTGATAACTTAATGGAGTTAGTGTAAGTGTGCAAAGATGGAAAACTTGAGAAGGAAGTAGTACTTAAGAAAGAAATGTGTAGGAATAAAAAGGAAAGTTATAAAGTTTGAATTGATAAAGAATTTTACTATTGAAAAAGAAAAATAAATGTAAATTAGATGACAAAACTGGTGGAAAAAGGATTCTAACTATTTAAGTGAGAAATGTTATGAAAATTCAAACAAAGGAATATTGATGTTGTAATGCAAAGGAAATGTTAAAGTTAAATTATGTTAAGGAAAGGATTTTCACTTGGGAGATGAATGGATATAATATTATGGGAATTTAGAAAAGTATATAACAATAACACGATGTGGGATAACGGTTAAGGTTTTCTGCTTTGGGATAAGGGATTTAAAAGTGGATCGTTATTACAAATTAATTAAGAAGCCATTAGATTGGGTATCGGATCATAATAGCGCAGCAAAAGCGTGGATATTATATTCTAAATTGCTATGATTTGTTGATTTATGAAACAATCTAAGTATCATTTGATGAGTAGATTCTTAAATCTTGCTCATGATAGAAGCGTCATTATATTGAAAGGTGTACTTGGGAGTATGGGTCTCATAGGTGGAGATAATATCCTCACTTGTTTTTCCAGAGATATATTTAACCACTTTCAATAAATTTCAAGGATGAATTTTTTATAAAGAATGGAGAATGTAATATACCAGATTTTTTAATTGATATAAATTTATGATTTTAAACACATTTTGGGGTCATAATTTGTTATTTAAGCTATATAAGTCATTAGGCATGGCTTAGGATGGAAATTTTTGAAAGAAAAATACAAAATAAGTCAAAATTTGACTTTTTAGTACACGGGTTGTTAAGGGGGCACCTGGCAACGTGCCTTGCCTGTGTGGTAAATGATAGAATGGTATAGCCTAACTTTGTTCAGTTGAAGGTTGCTCTTAGGGTGTCCTTGGTCAGATTATAGAGTATAGGAATGTGCTAGGCCACTGTAGGAAGCTTGGAGACCAAGCCAGTACTTGTATATACATATGTATGAGAGGAGAGAAAGAGAGAGAGTTTGGTGTTTGGAAGAAGAGAACTGGGAAAGGAAGGAGTCAAGGAAGAACCATGGAACTTGGGTTTGGCAAGTTATGTTACCCTTCATCAAACTCCAATTAATCTTGTAAGATTATAATTAAACCCTCTATGAATATTTCTATGTGAATTCTTTGTTGTTTGGATCAAATGGTGAAGAAATTGATCATTACGAATTTGGAGACCAAGAATCGAGTGTGCATAGTCACTTTTGGTTCATTTTATTCAAGTTTAAGGCAGAGATTTCTAGCCTCATTTTAGCATATATGAGATGTACTTGAGCTAGAAAATATTTCTATGAAATTTTATTTGAGATTTGGAAGCCTTGGAGATGGATTTGTGTAGATTGAAGCTTGCATGTTTATATATGTATAGGTGGAACAAAGATTTTTGTATTAAAGAAATGAATGAATTAAAACTTGTTTTGATGGAGCTTTTTAGAGTTTTCTAGGTCCTAAACAACTCAAGAAAATAAGGATTGAGTTATATATTGGATTTGGTAAAGTTTAGAACCCCAAAACTTGGTCTAAAGCATAAACCAGAACAGAATATCTTTCTAGACAATACAGGGGAGCCCAGGCTGCCTAGGCCAAGTCTGGAAGAAGGGGTGAGGCATTCGGGTACTCTAGAAACATAGTCCAAAATTTAAAAATTTTCGAGCTTTGGGATGTTTTAATTTTAACATATGTTTCCTATTAAGTTGTAACAAATTTATCATTGCATATTAAGTAATGTTTGAGTTAAACTAAGTTTAAAATGTGATAAAGAAATGAGATGATGAACTAACAAAGTGATATTTGAATTGAATAAGTAAGGATTATGATAATAGGAAGAAGAGATGCTAAAATGAAATATTCATGTAATATTAGAATAAATTGGGACTAGTTAATGGGATGTTATGATAATACATGTTAATTCTTGATGGAATGAAATGAATATAAGGATATGATAAATTTAAATAGGAATTAGAAAAAATAAAAAGGAATATGAATGACATACGTATGATATGGTGACTAGATACAATGGATGATGAGAAGTTAGTGTTGATTGATTTAAATTAGATGAATCATAATCAGATGTTTATTATAAAATGAAATAATAGTGGTGGAAAGGTTAGATGAGAATGTTAAGAAACGGTATGAGAGATGTTGAATTATTGAAGTGATATACGAATTCGTTCTCATTATTTTATTAATTGAGTATGATTAACGTAATATGATTGATTGATTATATTAAATGATATTGATTATTTGATCGCAATAAGAATGATTTATTAGGATGAAAATGATATGAATAATTAATTGGAAATACGATGAGATGATATATATTGACTGTGGATCTTGATGATATATTATAGATAAAATGATTGAAGATGGTGGTGGAAAGAGATGAAACGGATAGTGTATTTGTTGTTGTGACATGGAGGTTAGGGGTATATGAAAATAGGAAAGGTACTAAGATTACCTTTAAGTTAAAAGTCTCGAAACTTGTATAGGGACTGATTTTCATTTGGGTAGGTTAATAACCTACGACATGACGTGTAACAAGACTAATTGTGTTTTGGCTATTTATAGCCTATAACGATGATGTTTAAATAAGGCTAATCATGACCTGGCTGTTTATAGCTTATAACAACGACATTTAAATAAGCCTAATCGTTTCCTCTAATGATGATCTAAATTGTACCTACCCCCGTAACTAAAGCAAGAATGAAATATGAATAAAGATGATGATGTTAAGAATTATAAAGAAATGAGATCTATTATGATGATTAATGGCATGTGTTTATATGAGGTTAAATTTTATGATCACAATATGATGTTTATGTATAAGAGGATTTGGATTTTATTTTGCTTTAATTATGTTGAGACAAGTTAAATTTGTGATTGTTAGTTTTTTTATAATGGTTTACATATCTTGTATGATACATTGTGAGCATAAGTGGATTAGTGCTCTTGTCCCTACTGATTCTATTGTAGGGGCAGATTCTAAAGACTAGGTGGGCACTTGGTGGGATAAGAAGTACATGAGTTGTTATGGGCATTTCATTTTTCAATGGCTTAAGCTTAAATTTTATTCGGGACTGTGATACATCAATTTTAATTTAGAGAGTTATTCGGTTGAGATGTAAAGGTTATAAGGCCTATCTTTGTTTATTATTATTATGGGACTGTTAGAGCACACTAGTTTGGCCATATCCAAAGCTTAGTTTATCTTATGATATGATATTGTCTTGTGTGGATGTCGCTCCAGTATTGTCGTATTGTTCTGATCAGGGAATGGTTACCTAATGCTTGGTATGTATGTTATTCACTCACTTATCAGGTTGTGGGATCCAGGGCGTTACACCTATCACTTCAGAAAATTGATCATTAGAGCTTACATCTAGAAAGTCGATCTAAAGTTAATTATCAAGCATCATAAGCTACAGTGGGGAAACATCCGAAGGTAAAACTTGTCAAACCAAAACAACTTTCTTTATCAAAGGAAAAAAGTATCGCTTTGGTCAAGAAATGCCATATACGATGACAACTTTGTATCACTTCATAAAAGCAACTATTCAACTCTTGAAGTTGCATATCAACCACCATATAAAACAATTCAACACAATAATAGTAAAGATGTATGGTTTCTTGAGCATTGCAACGTGATCTTCTTTAAGCTACAAACAAGTTATCCATGTTTGAAATGATTATCTCATGTTTATCATAAAACAAAGACACTTCACTCATCAAATATTCCGATCCTTTATTTCTCAATTTCTAGAGACGTTCCTTAGATATCTCAACAAGCCTCATAGCATTTAAAATATCTTGATCTTTCTTTACTTGTGACAACTCATTTGAAATTCCTAAGATAGTCGTAATTTAGTGTAACTGGAATGAAAGTTCAAAAGGTTGGATGGCATCCAATAGATCACTTGCTTTAGCTCTTTGCTCTGAAAGTGTGCCTTTATTTTTAACAACCTCAAGGACATTAGTCACCAAGGAGAATAACAAAATTACACTCAAAAGTGTAGCATAATGTGAAATCCAACATTTAGCTTATGCTTTTTTTAATGTTGTTTCTTGATTCAAACCTCGCCTAGTTATAATTTCACCACTGCAAATTTTGTTAATAACATTTTCAAATTATTTCTCTTGAAGAATGTCCTTGCGTTTACCTGAGGCCCCAGCAATATTTGACAAACTTGTAAGTAAGTTAAATAATGAACTAGTCTTCTAGTGTTTTTTGGCAATTGCTACAAGTGTCAATTGAAGTTGATGAGCAAAGTAGTGGACATAAAAAATAGATTTATTCTCTAATATAATCAAACTTTTTAGACCAATGAACTCACCGTACATATTGCTGGCTCCATCATAACCTTGACATACTTAATCCATATTTGGCAAAAAGAGACTAAATAAATGCCTCGAGTAACTAAGAAGTAGCGTCACAAACATGTACAATGCCAAAAAACTGTTCAACAATACACTTTTTCTTGTCCACATAATGTAATTGGGCCACCATTTGTTCTTGTACTAATATTTCACGGGACTCATCAACTAAGATAGAGAATAGCTCATCTCCAACTTAGAGAATAGCTCATCCCCAACATCTCATAGGATAGCATTTTTGGTCACAATTGCCATTGCATTCACAATATCCTTTTGAATTATGGGTGCTACCATTTTAAGGTCTTTAGTAGCATTTTTAATACAACGTTCTTAATGTCCTCATTATGACCAACAACAAAGTGGAGAAGTTCAAGGACATTGATTTGTGGATTCCTTAGATTTATCATGACCATGGAAAACTAATCCTTGACATAAAAGAAACTTAATACAATCAACTGATGCAATCAAACGAGTATGATAATCAGCTTGAGCTTGATCAAATTGATTAGGCAAATACACTTCAATGGGTTGACTTTGTTTCATTAGATCTTCAAAAGCCCTCAAAAATTTGTTGCTTATGCTACTATGGCTTCTAACATATGTATTTAGTCTCTTCCACGCTTGAAACGATAACACTACAAATAATATGTAGCATTTTTTGTTTCGCTGTACTCCGACCAAATACTATAGTCATTGAATCATGCAGGGATGAATCTATGTTGTTCTATCCCAAAATATGTTCGAGGAAAAAAATCAAGTCGACTTTAATAAGGGCTTATTTGCAAGTATGTTTTCGAACTCTTTCTCTATCATTAGCATGATATGCATAAATGCTTTTTCTCAACCCAGGGTCTACTTCAAGGTGATTTACACTGACCTTTACATAAGATAAATCACTTGAAAAAGATTATTTTGTTAATAAATCCTTGGCTATCTTGGGCATTAGATTCTTCCAGTGTTCTTTTCTTATAGTACCTTTTCATAACTGTATAAAAATATACAAATAAATAAAAACCAAAGCAATCCTAATGTACAGTTACTAATTAATAGACAAGGTCTCCATTTTAGGAAACTTGATACTCAAAATACATAAAGCACAAGTCGCAACCACAGTTCTACAAATTTCAACGAATGAGCAAAAATATAATTTCAATAGAAAAAAAAAAAAAGAAACACAGTTCTACAAATTCCAATAAATGAGCAATGAGCAATTACATAGATTATAACTATACTACAAAGAAGTGTGTTTTATTTTTACAGAAAACTAAAAAAAAAAAAAGGAACAAAAAAAAAAATATATAGGATGAAACAAAATGAGACCCATCTTTTTCAATGTCAAGTGTTCTTAGAATTTAAAGTTTTTTTCCTTTTCCTTAGTCTTTTTTATTTTTTCTTTGTAAGGGTCGTAGTTGAGGAAGGGAAAGTTGTTGAGCACATTTAAAACAATGAGTGTACAAAGTAAGATTATAGGTCACTATGGAAGGTTGACAAGCATCAAATTGAAGCAGATGTGTACTTCAAATTGAAGAGAAACGACCAATGCATTTTGAATAGTTGCTTCCATAACACCATAATTGTTAAGAAAAGAGAAACACAATTACACAAACTATTGAGTATATCACCAAAAACAAAATTTAGAGGAAATATACCACCAAAATAAATGTATGAATAAGAAGAAAGGCCTCTAATGAGGACTATAAAGTTAAAGAGTTGAAGGTAGCGACCGTTTTGTTGAATTTGGCCCAAAAAAAAAAAAAAAATCAAACCAGGTATTAAAATTGAACTTTCTTATTACAACATTGGCATAAAAAGGTTTATTTAGGGCTCGTTTGACAACACTGTCATTTTTCTGTTGTTGTTTTTCTGTTACAGTTTTCTATTTTGTGTTTTCTGTTACTGTTTATTTTCTCTAAAATGAAAACTGAAACCGTATTTGGAAATGCAGTTTTGTTTATAATTATTAGTTTTTTTTATTTTCAAATATAATTTAATTTTATTAGTTCCTCAAAATTTAATAGAATTAAAAAAATATATTTCATATTAATTTAATTACATTATATATTTAAAAATTGAATAATATAATTGCTATACCATTTAATCCAATAAATATAAAATATATTAGTTATAATTTCATTATAATATTTACTAACATATATTTCATAATAATTCAAATAATTTAATTATGATATTTATTAAAAATGATTTAATAAAATATATTTAATATTAGTTAAAAATAACTAAATTAAATTAATTATTAAATTAAATTAATTAATCAAATTGTGATATTTATTAAAGATAATTTAATAAAATATATTCAATATTAGTTAAATTAATTAAATTAAATTAAGTATAAAATGTTAGCTAAATTAATTTTATTATTCATTCAAAATAATTTAAAAAATATATTTTATATTAATTAATTTAATTAATAAATTTAATTAATTAATTTAATAAAATATATTTTATATTAATCAAATTAATTACTAAATTAAATTAACTAGTTAAAATATATCTTATTAAATTATTTTAGTAACATATCATAGTCGAATTAAATTATATTTTACCAAAATTATTTCATAAAATATATTTATATAATTAAATTAAATTAATTATTGTATTAAATTATAATTTTTTATTAATTAAAAATAATTCAATAATTAATATTTCCTATTAAATAAATTTATTTAATATCTAATTTAATTTAATTATTTATTCAAAATAATTAATAAATATATTACAAATTTATTTAAATAATTTATTTAAATAAATTATATTATTTATTAAAAATAATATTAGTTTAATTAAATATTTGAATAAAGTAATTTATTTTAATATGATAATAATATTCATAAAAATGCTTGCAACAGAAAAAGAAAATAGAGTGAAAACAACTTTTTTTTGTTTTCATTTTTCTGTTTAAGTTTTCATTTTTTTGTAAACAAAAAAACGAAAACTGATTTAACAAACAATTTTTCATGTCAGTTTACAAAATTTTGAAAACATAAACAGAAAATCAGAAAACAAAAATTCTTACCAAACGGAGCCTTAGAAACTATTCTTCATCTTGAAGCCGACTGGAACATTATCCAATCATACATAGCATAAAGATATTCAACAACATTGTAGAACACTAAGTTCACCCAACAAAACAATTTCATGAAAAAGAAAACACACATTGTACAATTTATTTCCTTTAATTATTTGTCCATCGAGGAGTGTCTGCACAAGGTTCTCAAAGAAACCCAAAAGCACTACCTAGAAGAAGGCTCCAGACTAATATTTGATTGATGGTAAAAGTTTAACTTTATTAACCCAATTCAATTTTAGTACTTTTCCTAGTAGTATGAATAGTAGTGAATTGATTGTGTTCTCTCTTGAACCAACTAAACTTCAAATGTTATTCAATTTTATCAATCAGCGAATATAGATATCAACTACAAGAATTGAGTTTCAAATTTTCGATAAACATGGCCTCAAAGACAATAGACATATATACACATAAAATTCCCTATGAGTGACCATAAAGGGAACATAAATAAATACAAACAACAATCGATTGAATTTGAAAACCTAACTACCTAATGAAGACACAATCCTCCCAATATAGAGCATGCCATGCGTCAAATTAGAGATATAAAAGAGAAAGGGAAAGGAGGACCTGGGTTACATCGTCATGGTGAGAGTAAGTTCAAATATTGGGGGTGCCAGAGCGGCGCGAAGTATGGACTTTAGGGTATTGTCCATTAATGCTTCACAAGAGAGAATAAGAAGCAAAAAGATCGCAAGGATCTAAACAATAAGAGAGCAAAGTGATAAGGATTAAGGATTGAAAGGTATGTTGAAACAGGCTTAATCGGGTATGGGTATTGGGTCGGGTTAATTTTTTTTCCCAAGATCCAGTGGGAGCGATCATTGCTACTTGGCTAGCTGTATTGTCTAATTGTAGTGGCAATTGTTATTTGTATTATAGATTGGCGTGTGTTTTATATCACTTTACTTTTTCCCCCCTTGAATTCTTACTTTGAGTTATTAGAGTTTTGGTTTTAGCTTGTAGGTGAGTGTGTTTTTTATGTTTTCTGTGTATAGTGGCTTCTAGTCCTATAATTTGGCTAGCCTTAAGATAGTGTTTTAAGTTTTATTGCAAACAACGGAATGTCCGCAAGATTTTGTATATCTGACGATAAAACCTAGCACATAGCTTCACTTAGGCACTTGTTGCATGTACGAGCAAGCTGCCTATCTACAGGTGTCCCACTATTCCAATTATGCCCCTGTCTACTTTTATGTTCTAAATTTATACATAACTATTTTAAATATTATTTTACATTACATGTAACTTTTTATTGTGTTTAATGGGTCTATTAAATAAATCATTATTTTATTTTTATTTTAGAGATTCAAAACAAGATTGGTATGGAGTTAATTTCTTTTTATACCGTAGTGGGGATGTTAACTCTAATTTTTTTTATGTAGTATTAAAGATTTTTTTTTTTGAGATTTTATTGTGAATATAACTTAATTTTTGTATTACAAATTTTTTTGGTGTTGGGAACATTTTGAATTTCATTTTTCAACAACTTTTGGCACTTTTTTGCTAAAAATTACTAGTAATGATTTTTTGTGCGTTTGTTGAACAAAGTAGTAATTTTCAGTAATTTCAATAATTAGTAGAAACTTTTGAGTGCTTGGTAACATGTTTTTGTAACTTTTTCGTTGACGTGTGTGTAAAATGACTATTATAACCCCCAAGTCAGTTGATGGGTTAACCCAGTCATCAATACGTATTAGGCGAACGAGTGAAAATAAAACTATATGTATGTACTCAAGTATGTATGCCTCGTGTTATTATATAAACTCCAACTTGAATTTTTTTGGGTTTGTTTTAAATTACTAGACTCTATGATTGACAAATCTCTTTCCCAATCTTCATCTTCCCCGCGCTTAAATTTGAACCCCTCAATTTTACAACCTTTCATCCAATGTAAACATTCTTCTTCTTTCTTGATTCCATGAAGATTTTTTTGCGTTCGTCAAAGGGGTAGAGTAGGGTTTGATGAGTTAAAGGCAGTGGTCATATTTTGGGTATTTTTTCAGTAAAAGATAAGTGTTCACCCAACTCTTTTCATTTCAAATGGCATCTAAAACAAAAGGAAGATGTTCTTGATTACGATAGCAATAGGTTTGGGGGTCGCAATGAACAGAATACTTTTGATATCATTTGGAGTCATAGGAATATATGGGCCGAGAAGGCTATTAAGATAGATGATTTTTCAACTCAACATTTCAATCTCAAACAAAATATGATTGGTAGAGGGTAGGTTAACTTTGTCACTTTTAGTGGAAATGCAACTGTCCCTCTCATTCAGGAATTATTTTCTAGCGTAATAGAACATTAGATTACTGACCAAAAAATTTATTATATTAATCGCATGGAAACAGCCAATTAAGTTGACTCCTAAATCAGTGGCTTTAAGTTTTGAGGTTCCAAAGATAGGTATAAAAGAAGTAGAATACCCAGTAAGCGTTTAGGACTCCTTAGGAAAGGATCAACTAATTAGAATTTTAACCAAAACATCCAACGCTAGATGGGGAAGTAGGAGCCAATATGAAACCTATAAGTTGACCCGAAAATATAACACATTGTTTATTCTATCAATAGCCAAGTTAAAACCACTATCACATAAGAACTTGGTCAGTTATGAAATGGGTGTATGGTTATATGCCATTGAAAGAAACATGACCATTAACTTGCCATTGCTTGTCTGGGAGAAGATTTCAAATGCAATTTCACAGACTAGCAGAACTACGAATCTACATTTTTTAAGTTTCTTGATGGTTTTTTCGAGCAAAAGGTTGTGAAGGTCACATGTGACAAGGAAATAATTAGGCCCTTTGGTTTTACTTGTGAGCGAACGTATATAAAAACACCGCACAATTGAAGAAAAAAAGAAGCCTGATAAAGGTCAAGGTAAGCAATATCAGCTTATAATGCGTACGGTCAAGATAGATTCCAATCAAGGGATGATAATAGAGCAGACCAATGTGATACTTGCTTGTCTCTAACAATAGTTTCTCACACCATAGCCTTACATGTCGCTGCCACCAACTCCTAACAATGACTAATTGGTTCCTTTGATCTTCTTTGTTTAGATCTTTTTGTTGTTTCTATTGTTCCTTTTATTTTTATTTCCCCTTTTTGTATTACTTAAGGTTGCAAATTTTGAGTTGCAGTATATGTAACCTTTAATTATTTCAATTTCCTAATATGATGGAACTTTGTCCAGTTGGAATCGATGACATACTTCTGTAGTTCAATCATAAATTTTAGATTGTGGTATATGTTCCCTTATCAGAATTATATTGTCAATAATGTGCTTGTGACTAGAATTCCCCTTCTTAATGATAAACCCTTGTGTTACAAATGTGCTTAATTCTTTTCATGGTATTATTTTCATAATTGCAATTTTCATTTTATTTTCTTTAAATCATCTAAGGAATAACTATAACAATGAGGTTGTTTACTCGTACTTTATGGTTATGTTGGTAAAAAAATGGACCTTCTATTTTTCACCAATGTTAGCTTATTTCATTATTTATTATTATATTAATACAGGCTTACATTGAGAAAATTGAGAAAAATGATAGTTAAAAGCTTCAATATTAATCATTAGATTTGACTGGAACCTTCATTTATAATTTGTCTTAAGAACTTGCAATCTTCTAGTTCCCCTTTTGAATTGGATGAATAATTTCATGCATGTTTTTATTCCTTTTGTTTTCAACTTTCTGGGGAGAATCCAGAGTTTATTTGACAAATGAAGAAAAGAAATTAAATTAATTTAAATTTTCTTAGTTTGGCTTCAGTACCCTAAGGAGGTTAATTACACTATAAAAGAAGCATAAAGTTCATTTTTTATGGTTCAAGCAATAATTTTGCCTCGATTGGAACCTTAATTTATAGAACAGTTCTTTATTATACTTAAAACTTGGTTCACATTCAACAAATGCCTTATTTCTTTTTCTCTTTTAGATCACACAAAAAAAGAAAACAAATTACCAAGAAAACAAAAGGAAATTAAGGAAAAATCACTAAAAAAACACAACATAGATATATATATATATATATTAAATTCATGTGCATTCAAATATGAATGCGATTTCGTTACTTTGGTAACTTAGTCTGGCCTTCACAAATTAGTCTTGATTTGTCTCCTATGGTGCATCATAAAGAGTTTAATAATATGATTTCCTTCCCATTTTAATTCTAACTAGTTGTTGATTTTTTCTTATAACAATTTGGAAGTGACTAATAGTACTTTTGTTGGTTGACATATTTATAATGGATGACGCTACAGATAATGCAAAAACATAACTGTCAAGGCATCTTTATACGTTTTACCGTTATCATAATGTTGTTTCTAGATGGAACTGAAGAACTATTTTACATAAATTACAGATATGTGAAATGCAACTCTTACAATTCCAGAAGTTGATAAATGCTCATTCTGGCAAGTACTATACACAATTTTTTATTTTCAAAAATTAATAAAAAATAAATATTTTATTAAAGTAAAAATTGATAATTATGAACAAAATCTCATTTTCAAACGCAGTTTCACTTTTCATTTTAGAAAAAAAAATGATAATAAAAAACAAAAAAAAAATATAAACAAAAAAAGGAAAACATTACCTAATGGGCCTTTTATATTTTTATATGGCGCTAACACAGTATCCCAATGTAGTTGTTGTAATCGATTTTGTTCAGTAAACTCATGTCGAATGGTTAGACAATTTTATAATACTTTTGAATATGTGGTTATGGGGGTGTGTGTGTCTCTCTCTCTCTCTCCAAATATTTGAAACAAATTTAAGATAATGAAGGAAGAAAAGGATTGACAAAAGCACTAAATAAAGAAAAAATGATCAAATTTGGACATGCGTGGGCATACAAAGTGGGTACATACCCAAGTAAATACCATGAACAAATCTAGAAAAATTCGTTTTTGGTCCATACTAACATATTGCATACACTCTGATAACCCTCTGTTCGTACCCAAGTACATACCCAGAATAAATTACAAAAATCTGCTCAATCTGTACTAATACATTATGTACGGTCTAATAACTCTCTGTATCTAAGCAAAGTTGTCCAAACTTGCCAATCAAAAAGACGAACCACCAGATGCTGTGCAAAAAACCTAAACTTCAAACACACATTATTTCAACAAACCAATGCAGTAGACACCTCCAGCAAAGACAAAAAGCAAAGAACCATAGCAGCACTCGTAACAAACAATAAGGAGTGAACTTAATAGTGAAGAGTGAACTTAACAAATAATGAGGAGTGAGCCACCAGATGTAGTGCAAAAAAACCAAACTTCAAACACACATTATTTGAATAAACCAATGCAATAGACAACTCCAGCAAAAAAAAAAAAAAAAGCAAATACCCATAGCATCACTCACAACAACCAACCAAATAAAGCAATTATGAGAATATCAAATTGCAAACACAAAAATAGATAGATTAGCTACAACAAACAAATTCTCAAGGTTCTAAAGTAGTAGGAAGATATGTATAGCAATATCAAAGCTCTGAAACAGTCAAAATTCCACCACAACAACCAAAAATAAATTCCATAACATCCCCTTAAACTTGCAACAAACCAATAGCTGCAAGATAGAACAGCACAGCAAACCACATCATAAAATGAAACCTACATCAGCATACCAACATCACAATAGTAGGTAGCATGAACAGCTCTTTCGGTGGAAACACATTGTCTCAATAAGAAACTCCTAAAACTTACTACTAAATCAAACCACATCATATTTTGATCATTTATGCATATTTTGATTTTCAAAGTATATGTAAGCCACAATATAAGGAATTAGAACTTAGATTAATTAAACAAAATAGGTAGACAAATCTTACAATTATAGTTTTCCCCAGAATACATCAATCTGATTAAGTAATCTTCAAATTATATATTTTACAATACAGAAGATATCTCACTATAATGAGGACAAAAATCCGAATATGAACATTTGATGAGATTTAGCGTCGATTGGTAGCTTGAGTTTATACGAGAATATCATGAATTGCATCTCGACGTTTAAAGATCACCTTCATCAAAGTCATCCTAATTTTTATTGTCTATACCGAGCAAAAGTTCACCATCATTCTTCACGTCAACAGGTGTGGATACCGATGGTTCATTCCGATTTACGCCAAGTGATGCATCGAACTCCGACTGCTCATTGCCTTCGTATTTGAGAATGAAATTATGTACAGCCATTGAAAAACCTGCTAAGGTAATTTATACCTTGTAGTTATATGAACATATATCTTATAAGATTGCCCAATGATGCTTCCAAATGCCAAATGTTTACTCAATTACACTACGCAATGAGAAGTGAACTTAATTAAATAGTTTATTTGGATTTGATGGACTGGTGCCACGTGTGAGCTGTTATATATGCATTCGCTCACCCTTATACGGTGTAAGATATCCTCCCCAATTTTTAGATCCTGCATTAACCAGATAAAATTTGTATACAATAAGGGGGTGACAATTTCTAAGGTGATTCATATGACATGAACAAATTTCAAAAATTTAAGTTTAATTTTACCTCGAACGAGATAAGGGAACATTTCGTTAGGATTGGTGATAACACTTTTGAACACGTGACTATCATGCATGTTCCCCTCCCATCTGCATGATACGACTGTGAACCAGTGATCGAAGTCACATACCGCAAGAATATTTTAGGTGAAGCCAACTTTTTCTACCGTGTTATGCAATGGCTTTGTTGGGGGAGGCACACAAGCAAAAAGCGTCCCGTCTAAGACGTCAATGCATTCCTACAATTCTAAGATTATAAAGCAAAACTGATTACTAAGGCATGTTTTTATAGTTAAGTGCCAGTTTATAATAAAGTTACACCTTAAAGGGATGGCATCTTAGATTGTCTAGTATTTTGGGATAAATGTCGATTTATTCACCAGTCGGTTAGAGATAATCAAATCCAAAGCATATCATCGCATACAAAACTACGTGGAAATGGTAGAAAATAGTCTCGCTTGAATGTTGATATCGCTCTTGTAGTTGCTTGTTTGACATAGTGTGAGCCAATGTGTGTAAAAATATCTCGAAACTCTCCTCCACTGTTAAACCACCCCGATGTAGGGAGTCTTTGAGTGCATAGCATAGCCTGAGTTCCTCTTATGGCTTTAGGAAAACAGCCTACTCCATTCAAAGCATCGTATATCCGTTTCGAGTGGCAATGTAATAGTTCTTGTACCCAGTCGAAGCAAAAAAATACAGAGGTGTGGCAAGGTTGTTTTATCAAGTACATGAGGTAGTACTCTGAAGCCGCAAGAGCACCAACTGTTACAAGCCTTCTCATTCTTCTTTGATTATGCATGGTGCATTCAACAACTTGTTTAGGTAGTTGGTCATCATTGTTTGTCATCAAGTTGATTACTAGTAACTTCTTTAGCGCAAAATAGAAGAGCATGCCTGTTAATATGGTCACATATTAGAAAATGAGAAAATAAATCAACCTAAATACAGAAATTTGTGAAATACGATAAATAAAACAAGAGTTCCAATTGAAGTGGGATTTTAATTTAATAAGCAATATATATATATATATATATATATATCAATCATACATGAGGAAAAGGCAATTTGATGGAGGGACATAGAGATTATAAAGAAAAATCGAAACCAACTATTATAATAGTTCAAATACTCAGTTATAAATATATCAACTATAAACAAACAACATTTATAGTGTATAGGGAAAACACATTACTTAATACGCTCAAACAAAGTTTTAACGTAGCCATAGACCATTAAAACATTTAAAGTAAACTACACGAATTAGTTTGGTGGATGCTCATTCCAGAAAATATCTTTCATCGGCTAAGGGGGTTAGTTCGAGGATGGATGGTAGTTTGAACCAGACGGTGGGCTTAAGAGGCAACTATAACTAAGGGGTAGGTAGTTGAAACCCCGGGGGAGGGAATAGTTAAAATCAAGTGAATGAGGCATTGGGACTAATCCTATAAAGAGGGTATGTGCACGCTCGTGCTTTGATCTTTAAAGTTCTAACCATTGCACCCTCGTCTCTCTAGCAATCTATGAGCCGTACAAATCAACCACAAAAAAGTACAATGGCCCCATCACATCCACACATTAAAGGGCAGTCAGCTTTACTAGAAAATGATCAATGTCACACCAAGGAGCGTTATATATAATGTGTAACTCGTTGCCTTTCAAGTCCTCAACCAGATTTGCAAAACGTCCTAACTCATGACCCACACACGGATCGACAGATTCTCATCAATGTCTTATGGTGATCATATCAAGAAATCCTCGAACCCTCTCCTCTATTTTTGACTTCCTAAACTGTAACCCTTTGCGTCGACATCGTGGAAAGTTTCAAACGGGCCCTACATTGTCGTCATCATTGCCATCGGACGGTATACTAAAAACTTATCTCGTAGAAAGAGTCCAATGTATTTTTTCGATCGCTATTATGCCATGAAAACCTTAGCTATCAGTTCTCATTGTTGAAGCCCTTACTTTGAACTTCACTATGTTAGGATTAAGCTACACAAAGGAGAAGAGACATTTAGTTATAATATTAGATAAATGTAGTTGAGACAACCAAGAAGTTTATTAATATACGTAAAAATATAAAATGCAGAACTTAATAAGGTCAAATGGACAAATATGTTTTGAATGCAATACCAGCAAGCATGTAGATAAGTAGAGTACGCAATATAATTGAAATACTAACCTCTGCCATTGAAGCTCACCAAGAGTTGGGAGCATCCAAAGTCTTCTTAACTGTATTCCAACCATACAAATGCATGTTCATCTCAGGGACTTAATGGAAATCCATATTTGCCAATCATTTATTAATTTGTCAAGTTAACTCTTAGGTTAGTTGTGTTAGTGTAATCTTCTCATTCGTTTTTAAAACTCCTAAATTAATTTTTTGTACCCCATTGATGACAAATAATTATCTCTCCTATAGCCATCATTTATCAAAGTGACTATCAGTTCAGGTAAGATCCTAGTGTGACGATAGGCCCATTTGGCCATACTAGCAATAGCATCACCTTGTTGGGGATTTTTTGACCTCCGTGAACAGTTAAGTCAGTAATTATCTTGAATTAGTTACATGTGTTGGAGATTAGTGGGTGAATCTTTTCCTTCCATTATAAACTACAACAAATTTTAAATGAATGCTCAATAAACATAGTTGTGATAATGTGAAACAAAATAATTAATAACGTGGTTGTAGTTGATAGTGAAATAATTAATAGTGGACTACCATCGTGATATAATATACTAAACTCATTCCTCAATAGTATAGCAAATATTATGCTCATATCTATTACAATCCTTTCATGCTTGAAATGGACAAATTTGGAAGCGTATAGTATGAAAAAAATACAAAATATTCTTCCACCTTAAAAATTACACGTGACATAATAATACGAAATAAGGACGGACAAAACGTAACATAACAACTCTAGCAGACGCAAAGTTTGTTGAATTTGAAGTCATCAGCTTCTAACTTCCTTAATACATTGACAGTGACAACTAATCAGGCTGGGGTGGATATCTAGTGTCATATATAATTTCGCTGCTCAACCGTTCGTCGTACCACCCAATCCATGTGGAATAAGGCTAATAGGAGGAAATTAAGATAAAAATACGTATGATTATTCTCTTATGAGAACCTTACAATTATTAACATGTGTAAAACTTATTTCACAACTATTCGTTTGTTTGGACTTAAGTACAGACGCATAGTCCAACTTGTGCATACCCAATTATGTATGCACAATAAGTAAGTATCCCATATATATACGAGTATGTACACGCCAGTAGTACGCTTACTCATACGTACTGGTACGGCTTGCAATCCCAGATTTGCAGTAAAAATATAGATTGGTCTCCTAAAAACCTAGATTTATAGCAAACATGTAAACTGATCTCTCAAAAACACAAACGTGACACACAAAAAAAAAAAAAAAAATCTTGAATTAAAGTAATTTATTGGTAAAAACCTCCCCATTATGCCCCCAAAAAGATGTAACAAAAGAAGACCCATACTTATTTCTATAATTTCCATACATTTGTGAAGGGTGGTCAAAGTAGTATCGTGGGTTGAGCTTATCGACAAGTTTGGGATCGAAGATCATATTGAAAGGAGAAACCTTCAACCTAAAGCTTCATAGCTAGTATAAATGCTTGTGTCTCATTGTAATGAATGATGGTAGATTGATGTTGAAGGCACATAGCTTTCAAATCCATGAATCACTTATTTGGTACAAAATAATAGCAAAAGGGCAAAAAAGGAAATTTATCTTAGTTCACAAAACGGCACCATCTTCTAGAGTTTCTATAGCAAAGGAGAAAAGTGACAAAATTTGATATTTTGCTAAACACCCAATGAGCAAAATTTGGTACTTTTTAGCTAATAATTGTACACCAAACGATATCATATGGATTTTGATATTTTACTATGTAAAACTTTTGTTTATTTTAATGTATTTGAATGTATTTTTATTAATTTATTATAGTTTATTTCTCAAATTTAATTACACGTACCATGTAAAAATTAAATTTGTTATTTATTGTAAATATAATATTAATTATACAAGTAAAAAAATTATTATCATTAAAACTTAGATATAAAAATAATTATTATTTTTGGCTATGAGCATGGGTAGTAGTCAACATTTTATGCAAAATAATAGAATTTTTTGGTACTAATCATTGCCAAGGCTGTAGTCAAAAACTTGTAAAATTAAATTAATATAATAATATTTACCACAACACAAGTCGAAGCCAAAAGTTATATCTGCAGTAACTAATGGTCCTAAACCCATTTATTGGCTACTCCATATATCCATATTGTAACTAATGTTATATTTGCGGTAGTTAATACATGGTTATAGTCATAGGTCGTAACCAAGAAAATATTTTGTTATTAAGTAGAAACTACC
This sequence comes from Sideroxylon spinosum, assembly GCA_003260245.2. Lineage (NCBI taxonomy): Eukaryota > Viridiplantae > Streptophyta > Magnoliopsida > Ericales > Sapotaceae > Sideroxylon > Sideroxylon spinosum. The sequence goes on along the minus strand of QLOD02145027.1, from coordinate 2,726 downwards.
ACTAACAAGTAGTAGGTAAGCCATAACCAATACCTTTTAGCTATTGCTCCCAATTTTTGGCTACCATTTTAAGTCGTAACCAAAACACATTTTTCTAATAGTGATATATTGTTTTTGGGGGCTTTTTGTACTTTTCGTTTAACAAAAAATAAATTATAAAAAAATTCAAGAATTGTTTAAAAATTAAAAAAATACTTAAAAATTTCACTCCTAAGGTTGTGTTTGGATTAATGATTTATTAATGAAAATAGAAATGAAAATGAATTCAAAATCCTTAATCTTATTTAATTTGTGATGAAAAATTAAAAATAATTAAATAAAAATAATTTATTGATAAATATTTGTTAAAAATTTTGTTTTTTGAATTCCCCCCACTCGAAATACTCTCGGAAACACATACACGGTCACACAATTATGCAATATACAATTCATTGCCAAGTGTTGGACACAAGGGGCCGAATGCCCTTTTAGAGCAGAGCCAAACAGGCATTAATAATGCATTTGAGAAATCAAATACGTGGGTGTTTGGAATGTAAAAAAAAAAAAATCATAAAAATAAAAATTAATGTTGATACGATGTAAAAATAACAAGTAATAAATTTTAATTAGAAGAATTTAAGAACTTTTAAACTTTTTTTAAATTTTTTGGAAAAGTTTGGAGATTCAACTAGCCCTCACATTCCAAAGTTGGTTAAGCACAGTACACCAATCCTAATCACAATCATGTATGGCTGATTCTCCAGTCAACGAATCTGATTTGTATAGAGCACGTTGAAGTGAGACAAATTGAAACAGAGAGAGTAAAAGTGCTGAAAAGTCAATTGTGAAGAAAATAGCAGCTCTTTTGTTTGTCTTTTCTTTTGCCAAGAAACGTAAGAGGAAAGTAATTAAATTTTTTTTTTTTCGTTTAGCTGTTAAAAATAAAAAGTAATGGCATAATTTGTTGTTGAGAAATACGAAAGAAATAAGAAAAATGAGAACATATATAATTCCTTTTTCCTCCCCTTAATTAATTACTAATCTAAGAGACCATATTTAAGGAGAAAATATTTATTTTCTCTTCTTTTTCTTTTTCTCAGTCTTTTTATTTCTCATTTAAGATTTTTATTTTTTTTGTAATAATTGAATTTATAGATTTTTAATTAAATATAATATTTTTATATTAAAATAAACTAGATGTCTTAATTGATTTAATTATGTCCAAATTTAATTTGTTAATATTCGAGTCAAATGCAATAAGTTTAAATTAAATCACGTTTTTTAATAATTTTTACGCAAATTTAAATTTTTTTCAATCAAGCTATGATGAGTTTTTAACGAGATCACCCCACTAAAAGAAGTGTCACACCATTATATATAAGTGAATATTTTATTTTCACCAGGTTCAAATTTTTGCTTAAAAATATTTAGTTTTTTTTATTATTTTTATTTTATTTTAACAGTTTCTTTCTATGCGTAAACTGTTTCACACTAATTTCTCTTAATAATTTTTTTTTAAAATACAACAAAAATAGCATTTTCCAATTTAACAAACTCTCTATCCCATAACATTTTATATTAACTTCTCCAGTACTCTTTTGAATGATTGATTCGATAGAATTTAATTTCATTTGATAAGAATTCTCATCGATTCATATATTTGAAATTAAAATAAGATTTTATGAATTATATTTGATTTCATTTTATAACTTAAATTTATAAAATTTCTAAAATTTAACTCAAAATAATAGAATTTGAATTCATTCTTTTGCTTTAAACTATTTAAGTGAGTAGACAAATTTACTTTCATATATTATATTTAACATATATTCCATTTCTCATTAACGTGATAAAATTTGGCATTTTTCTTAAATCGATTCAATTTGTTTTTAAATTCAAGCACCTGTATCAAATGTAAAATTTTATTTATCAAATCAAATCAATTATTTATTATAAAATCAAATCAATTTTAAGAAAGTAATGTTTTTAGACGGAATGTAAACACCAACTCTAAATAGTAAATATCTATTTTTTAAAATATTTCTACTCTTTACAATAATATATTAATAAATACAAAATAAATTATAGTTATGTCTATTTTTTAAAAATAATTTATTAAAAGAATGTAGTACAAATATTAAAATAATTAAGAGGTAAAATAATTATTAAAATATTTAATACGTAAATATTTATTTATTTATTTTACCATTTTTTTTATCACTTTAGGTTGCGTTTAGCAAAATTAATTGGTAGCTTCAACTACTAACTATTAGCTTTTTATCTTTTTTAAAAATAACTAAACTTAACCACTTACATTTTATACGTTTCAAAAAATTGAAGAGTAATAACATTAAATTAATAAAAAGTAAAAATAACAACTAGTAAAAAGTTAGTTTTTTTTAATTTTTTAAACATTAGATAAATAGGTTTTTAATAATTAATTAGTAACTAAATACAAATTTTTTTTTTGTTTTTTTTTTCAGACTCAACTATCAGGATCGCAGACGTCAGGGGGCCTGCATGCACTGGCGTCTTCTTGCATCTCAACCGAGAGCTGCTTCTGCCCCCACCCGTCTGACATTCATCCCCTGTCAGACAAAAAAATTTAACCCTTAAATTATTTTATTATCCTTATTTTTTTAATTAAATTACATTTTTTAATTATTTTATATTTTTATTTTAACTTTTAAATTTAATTATTTTATTCATTTATTTTACTTTTTAATTTAATTCTTTTCTTTGTTATC
>QLOD02145003.1:0-16849 GCA_003260245.2 Sideroxylon spinosum | reverse complement strand
GTCTTCTGCTTCTTTTCCTCTTCTCTCTCTCTATCCGACCCTCTCTTTACATACGAGTACTGTTCATGAGACCTGCGCATAACTTAAGCATTGGAGAGTCCTTGGTTGGAGACTATCTCCGATCGCTTCATTTCACTATTTATTTTCATGTCGATAACCAGAATTTATTACTACTACTACCTACCATCTATATCCAGTCATGTCAACATACCGCACGTTAGGTTCTCTCTCTGTATAAACAGAAAAAAGTTATTTAAGGTACGGGTCCCTCGTCTTCTGATTCTTTTCTTCTTTTCTCTCTCTCTCTTTATCCAACCCTCTCTCCACATATGAGTCTTAGTCATGGGACCTGCGCTAACTTAAGCATTTGAGAGTCTTTGGTCATGGACTATCTCCGACCGCTTTATTTCGCTATTGTTGTTATAGGCAGATTTGCGAACGTCATTAATGCTACTATCAACCATCTAGTCATGTCAACATATAGCACGTCAGGTTCTTTCTCGCCATAAATAGTAAAAAGTTAGTTAAGGTACAGGTTTATCTTCCTCTTCTCTACCTAATCTCTCCCTCTCTCTCTATCCGACTCTCTCTTTACATACGAGTATTATTCATGAGACCCATGACTAACTTAAGCATCGGAGATTCCTTGGTTTTGAACTGTCTCCAACCACTTTATTTCACTAGTTTTGTTACATGCAGGTCATCGGATATTATTAATGCTACTATCGGCCGTCAATGTCAAGTCATATCAACATAGAGCATATCAGGTTCTCTTTCTCAATAAATAGTAAGGAGTTAGTTAAGGTACGGGTTCGTCTTCTTCTTCTCTTCCACTTCTCTCTCTATCCGATTCTCTCTTTACATACGAGTATTATCCATTAGACCTGTGACTAGCTTAAGCGTCGGAGTGCCCTTGGTCAGAGACTATCTCCGACCGCTTTATTTAACTTTTTTTTTCATGCAGGTAACCAAACATTATTACTGCTACTATTTACTGTCTATATCAAGTCATATTAACATATTGCATGTTAGGTTCTTTGTCTACATAAATAGTGAAAATTCGGTCAAGGTACGGGTTCTTTGCCTTTTGCTTCTTTTTCTTTTCTCTCTCTCTCTCTATCCGACCCTCTCTTTACATACGAGTACTATTCAAGCGACCTGCGAATAACTTAAGCATTGCAGAGTCCTCGGTCGAAGAGTATCTCCGGCCGTTTTATTTCACTATTTTTTTCATGTCGGTGACCGAAATTTATTACTACTGCTATGTACCGTCTATATCCACTGATGTCAACATACCGTACGTCAGGTTCTTTCTCTGTATAAATGGTAAAAAGTTATTTAAGGTACGGGATCTTCGTCTTCTTATTCTTTTCCTCTTCTCTCTCTCTCTTTATCTGACCCTCTCTCCATATACGAGTGTTATTCATGAGACCTGTGCTAACTTAAGCATCGTAGAGTCCTTGGCCAAGGAACATCTCCGACCGCTTTATTTCACTGTTTTTGTTATATGCAACTTTACGAACGTTATTAATTCCACTATCTACCATCTAGTCATGTCAACATATAGCACGTCAGGTCCTTTCTAACCATAAATAGTAAAAAGTTAGTCAAGGTACGGGTTTATCTTCCTATTCTCTTCCTATTCTCTTTTTCTCTCTCTCTATCCGACTCTCTCTTTACATACGAGTATTATTCATAAGACCTGTGACTAACTTAAGCATCGGAGATTCCTTAGCTGTGGACCATCTCCGCTCGCTTTATTTCACTAATTTTGTGACATGCAGGTTATCGAATATTATTAATGCCACTATCTACCGTCAATATCAAGTCATAACAACATACAGCCTGTCAGGCTCTCTTTCTAAATAAATGGCTAGAAGTTAGTTAAGACACGGGTCCTCTTGCCTCTTTATCCGAGTCTCTCTTTACCTAGGAGTATTATTCATTAGACCTGTGACTTACTTAAGCGTCGGGGTGACCTTGGTTGGAGACCATCTCCGACCGGTTTATTTCACTATTTTGTTCATGGAGATAACCGAACATTATTACTGCTACTATCTGCTGTCTATATCCAGTAATATCAATCTACAGCATGTCAGTTTCTTTCTCTAATAAAATAGTGAAGATTCGGTCAAGGTACGGGTTCTTTATCTTCCGCTTCTTTTCCTGTTTTCTTTCTCTATCCGACCTTTTCTTTATATACGAGTACTATTCATGAGACCTATGAATAACTTAAGCATTAGAGAGTCCTAGGTAGGAGGCTACCTCTAACCGCTTTATTTCACTATTTGTTTTCATGTAGGTGACCGAAATTTATTACTGCTACTATCTACCGTCTATATCCTGCCATGTCAACATACCGTACGTCAGGTTCATTCTCTGTATAAATAGTAAAAAGTTATTTAAGGTACGGGCTCTTCATCTTCTTATTCTTTTCCTATTCTCTCTCTCTTTATCCGACCCTCTCTCCATATATGAGTGTACTTCACGAGACCTGCGCTAACTTAAGCATCGGAGAGTCCTTGGTCATGGACTATCTCCGACGGCTTTATTTCACTGTTTTTGTTACATGCAGGTTTGCGAACGTTATTAATGCTACTATCTATCATCTAGTCATGTTACCATATAGCACGTCAGGTTCTTTCTCATCATAAATAGTAAAAAGTTAATCAAGGTACAGGTTCATCTTCCTCTTCTCTTCCTATTCTCTCTCTCTCTCTATCCGACTCTCTCTTTACATACGAGTATTATTCATGAGACCTGTGACTATTTAAGCATCGGAGATTCCTTGGTTGTGGCCTATCTCCGAGCGCTTTGTTTCACTAATTTTATTACATGCAGGTTATCGAATATTATTAATGCTACTATCTACCGTTAATGTTAAGTTATATCAACATACAGCATATAAGGTTCTCTTTCTCAGTAAATAGTAAAAGGTTGGTTAAGGTACGGGTTCATCTTCTTCTTCTCTTCCTCCTTTCTCCCTATCCGATTATCTCTTTACATACGATTATTATTCATTAGACCAGCGACTAACGTAAGCGTTGGAGTGTCCTTGGTCGTAGAAAATCTCCGACCGCTTTATTTCACTATTTTGTTCACGCAAGTAACCAAACATTATTACTGCTACTATCTACTGTCTATATCCAGTCTTATCAACATACAACAGGTCAGGTTCTTTCTTTACATAAATGGTGCAAATTCGGCCAAGGTACGGGTTCTTTGTCTTCTGCTTCTTTTCCTCTTCTCTCTCTATCCGACCCTCTCTTTACGTACGAGTACTATTCATGAGACCTGCGAATAACTTAAGCATCGAAGAGTTCTTGGTTGGAGACTATCTCCAACCGCTTTATTTCATTATTTCTTTCACGTAGATAACCAAAATTTATTACTGCTACTATCTGCCGTCTATATCTAGTCATGTCAACATACCGCACCTCACGTTCTTTCTCTATATAAAGAGAAAAACTTTATTTAAGGTACAAGCTCTTCATCTTCTGATTCTTTTCTTCCTTTCTCTCTCTCTTTATCCAACCCTCTCTCCACATACGAGTCTTAGTCATGGGACCTGCGCTAACTTAAGCAACGGAGAGTCCTTGGTCATGGACTATCTCCAACCGCTTTATTTCACTATTTTTGTTACAGGCTAGTTTGTGAACGTTAGTAATGCTACTATCTACCATCTAGTCATGTCAACATATAGCACGTCAGGTTCTTTCGTGCCATAAATAGTAAAACGTTAGTCAAGGTACAGGTTCATCTTCCTCATCTCTTCCTAATCTCTCTCTATCCGACTCTCTCTTTATGTACGTATATTATTCATGAGATCTGTGACTAACTTAAGCATCGGAGATTCCTTGGTTTTGGACTATCTCCGACCGCTTTATGTCACTAATTTTGTTTCATGCAGGTCATCGAATGTTATTAATGCTACTATCGACCGTCAGTGTCAAGTCATATCAACATACAGCATATCAGGTTATCTTCCTCGATAAATTGTAAGAAGTTAGTTAACGTATAGGTTCATCTTCTTCATCTCTTCCTCTTCTGTCTTTATCCGATTGTCTCTTTCCATACGAGCGTTGTTCATAAGACCTTGGTCAGAGACTATCTCCGACCGTTTTATTTCACTATTTTTTTCATGCAGGTAACCAAACATTATTACTGCTACTATCTACTGTCTATATCCATTCATATCAACATACTACATGTCAGGTTCTTTGTCTACATAAATAGTGAAAATTCAGTCAAGGTACGGGTTCTTTGCCTTCTACTTCTTTTCCCCTTCTCTCTCTCTATTCGATCCTCTCTTTACATACGAGTACTATTCAAGAGACCTACAAATAACTTAAGCATTAGAGAGTCCTTGTCTCCGACCGCTTTATTTCACTATTTTTTTTCATGTAGGTGATCGAAATTTATTACTGCTACTATCTACTGTCTATATCTAGTCATGTCAACATACCGCACATCAGGTTCTTTCTCTACATAAATAGTGAAAAGTTATTTAAGGCACGGGCTCTTCGTCTTCTTATACTTTTCCTCCTCTCTTTCTCTCTCTTTATCCGACCCACTCTCCACATACGAGTGTTAGTCATGAGACCGCCCCTAACTTAAGCATCGGAGAGTCCTTGGTCATGGACTATCTCCAACCACTTTATTTCACTGTTTTTGTTACATGCAGGTTGGTGAACGTTATTAATTCTACGATCTACCATCTAGCCATGTCAAGAAATAGCACGTCAGGTTCTTTCTCACCATAAATAGTAAAAAGTTTGTCAAGGTATAGGTACATCTTCTTCTTCTCTTCCTATTCTCTCTCTCTTTCTCTGTCCGACTCTCTCTTCACATACGAGTATTATTGATGAGACCTGTGACTATTTAAGCATCGGAGATTCCTTGGTTGTGGACTATCTCCGAGCGTTTTATTTCACTAATTTTCTTACTTGCTGGTTATCGAATATTATTAATGGAACTATCTACCGTCAATGTCAAGTCATATCAACATAAAGCATATCAAGTTCTCTTTCTAAATAAATAGTAAGAAGTTAGCTAAGACACAGATTCGTCTTCTTTTTCTCTTCCTTTTCTCTCTCATTCCGATTCTCTCTTTACATACGAGTGTTATACCGTTAGACCTGTGACTAACGTAAGCGTCGAAGTGTCCTTGGTCGGAGACTATCTCCGACCGTTTTATTTCACTATTTTTTTCATGAAGGTAACCAAACATTATTACTGCTACTATCTACTTTCTATATCTTGTCACATCAACATTTAGCATGTAAGGTTCTTTCTCTACATAAATTATGAAAATTCGGTCAAGGTATGGGTTCTTTGTTTTCTGTTTCTTTTCCTCTTCTCTCTCTCTATTCGACCCTCTCTTCACATATGAGTAATATTCATGAGACCTGCGAATAACTTAAGCAATGGAGAGTCCTTGGTCGGAGACTCTCTCAGACAGCTTTATTTCACTATTTTTTTTTCATGTAGGTAACCAAAATTTATTACTGCTACTATTAACCATCTATATCTAGTCATGCCATATACCGCACGTCAGGTTCATTCTCTTTATAATAAGTAAAAAGTTATTTAAGGTAGGGCTCTTCGTCTTCTTATTCTTTTCCTCGTCTCTCTCTCACTTTATCTGACCCTCTCTCCACATACGAGTGTTATTCATGAGACCTGCGCTAACTTAATCATCGAAGAGTCCTTGGTGATGGACTATCTCCGACAGCTTTATTTCACTGTTTGTATTACATGCAGGCTTGTGAACGTTATTAATGCTACTATCTACCATCTAGTCATGTCAACATATAGCACGGTAGGTTCTTTCTCATGATAAATAGTAAAACGTTAGTGAAGGTACAGGTTCATCTTCCCCTTCTCTTCCTATTCTCTCTTTGTCTCTCTCCGACCCTCTCTTTACATACGCGTATTCTTAATGAGACCTGTGACTAACTTAAGGATCGGAGATTCCTTGGTCGTGGACTATCTCTGGCTGCTTTATTTCACTACTTCTGTTACATGCAGGTTATCGAATATTATTAATGCTACTATCTACCGTCAATGTCAAGTCACATCAACATACAGCATATCAGGTTCTCTTTCTAAATAGTAAGAAGTTAGTTAAGACACGAGTTCGTCTTCTTCTTCTCTTCTTCTTCCCTCTCTATCCGATTCTCTCTTTACATACGAGTATTATTCATTAGACCTATGACTAACGTAAGCATCGGAGTGTCCTTAGTCGGAGACTATCTTCGACCGCTTTATTTCACTATTTTTTTCATGCTGGTAACCAAACATTATTACTGTTACTATCTACTCTCTATATACAGTCATATCAACATATGGCATGTCAGGTTCTTTCTTTACATAAATTCTGAAAATTCGATCAACGTACGGGTTTTTTATCTTCTGCTTCTTTTCCTCTTCTCTCTCTCTATCCGACCCTCTCTTTACATACGAGTACTATTCATAAGACATACGAATAACATAGGCATTGGAGAGTCCTTGGTCGAAGACTACCTCTGACCGCTTTATTTCACTATTTTTTTTCATGTAGGCAATAGAAATTTATTATTACTACTATCTACCGTCTATATCCAGTCATGTCAGTATACCGCATGTCAGGTTCTTTCTCTGTATAATTAGTAAGAAGTTATTTAAGGTGTGGGCTCTTCGTCTTCTTTTTCTTTTCCTCTTCTCTCTCTCTCTTTATCGAACCCTCCCTTCATATACGAGTGTTATTCATGAGACCTGCGCTAACTTAAGCATCGGGGAGTCCTGGGAGATGGACTATCTCCGACCACTTTATTTCACTGTTTTCATGCATGCCGGTTTGCGAACGTTATTAATGCTACTATCTACCATCTACTCATGTCAACATATAGCACATCAGGTTCTTTCTCACCATAAATTGTAAAAAGTAAGTCTAAGTACGGGTTCATCTTCCTCTTCTCTTCCTCTTCTCTCTCTGTCTCTATCCGACTCTCTCTTTACATACGAGTATTATTCGTGAGACTTGTGAGTGACTTGAGCATCAGAGATTCCTTGGTTGTGGACTATCTCCGACCGCTTTATTTCACTAATTTTGTTACATACAGGTTATCGAATATTATTAATGCTACTATCTACCATCAATGTCAAGGCATATCCACACACAGCATATCAGGTTCTCTTTCTCAATAAATAGTAAGAAGTTAGTTAAGACATAGGTTCATCTTCTTCTTCTCTTCCTCTTCTCTCTCAATCCGATTCTCTCTTTACATACGACTATTATTCATTAGACCTGTGACTAACTTAAGCGTCGGAGTGTCACTGGTCGGAGACCATCTCCGGCCGCTTTATGTCACTATTTTTTTCATGCAGGTAACCAAATATTATTACTGCTACAATCTACCGTCTTTATCCAGTCATATCAACATACAGCATGTCAGGTTCTTTCTCTACATAAATAATGAAAATTCGGTCAATGTACGGGTTCTTTATCTTTGCTTCATTTCCTCTTCTATCTCTCTATCCGACCTTCTCTTTACATACGAGTACTACTCATGAGACCTGTGAATAACTTAAGCATTGGAGAGTCATTGGTCGGAGACTATCTCCGACCGCTTTGTTTCACTATTTGTCTTCATGTAGGTAACCGAAATTTATAACTGCCACTATCTACCGTCTATATCCAGTCATGTCAACATACTGCACGTCATGTTCTTTCTCTGTGTAAATAGTAAAAAGTTATTTAAGGTACGGGCTCTTCATCTTCTTATTTTTTTCCTCTTCTCCCTCTCTCTTTATTCAACACTCTCTCCACATACGAGTGTTATTCATGAGACCTGCACCAACTTAAGCATCAGAGAGTCCTTGGTCATGGACTATCTCCGACTGCTTTGTTTCACCATTTTTGTTACATGCAAATTTGCGAACGTTACTAATGCTACTATCTACCATCTAGTCATGTCAACGTATAGCACATCAGGTTCTTTCTCACCATAAATAGTAAAAAGTTAGACAAGGTATGGGTTCATCTTGCTCTTCTCTCTCTCTCTCTATTCGACTCTCTCTTTACATACGAGTATTACTCATGAGACATATGACTAGCTTAAGCATCAGAGATTCCTTGGTTGTGGACTATCTCCGACCGATTTATTTCACTAATTTTGTTACATGCAGGTTATCGAATATTATTAATGCTACTATCTACCCTCAATGTCAAGTCATATCCACGTATAGCATATCTGGTTCTCTTTCTCAATAAATAGTAAGAAGTTAGTTAAGACACGGGTTTGTCTTCTTCATCTCTTCCTCTTCTCTCTCTATCCGATTCTCTCTTTACATACGAGTATTATTCATTAGACCTGTGACTAACTGAAGCGTCGCCGTATTACTGCTCGGAGACTATCTCCGACCATTTTATTTCACTATTTTTTCATGCAGGTAACCAAACATTATTGCTGCTACTAACTATTGTCTATATCTAGTCATATCAACATATAGAATGTAGGTTCTTTCTCTGTATAAATAGTGATAAGTCAGTCAAGGTACGGGTTCTTTGTCTTCTGCTTCTTTTCCTCTTCTGTCTCTCTGTTCGACCTTTTCTTTACATACGAGTACTATTTAAGAGACCTGCGAATAACTTAAGCATTGCAGAGTCCTTGGTTGGAGATAATCTCCGACCATTTTATTTCACTTTTTTTTATGTGGGTAGCTGAAATTTATTACTGCTACTGTCTACCGTCTATATCCAGTCATGGTAACATACTGCACGTCAGGTTCTTTCTCTGTATAAATAGTAAAAGGTTATTTAAGGTGCGGGATCTTCGTCTTCTTATTCTTTTCCTCTTCTCGCTCTCTCTTTATCCGAACCTCTCTCCACATATGAGTGTTATTGATAAGACTTGCGCTAACTTAAGCGCCGGAGAGTCCTTGGTCGTGGATTATCTCCGACCGCTTTATTTCACTGTTTCTGTTGCATGTAGGTTTGCGAACGTTATTAATACTACTATCTACCATCTGGTTATGTCAACATATATCATGTCATGTTCTTTCTCACCATAAATAGTAAAAAGTTAGTCTAGGTACGGGTCCATCTTTCTCTTCTCTTCCTATTCTCTCTCTCTCTCCATCCGACTCTCTCTTTACATACGAGTATTATCTGTGACACTTGTGACTAACTTAAGCATTAGGGATTCCTTGGTTGTGGACTATCTCCGGCCCACTGATTTTGTTACATGCAGGTTATCGAATATTATTAATGTTACTATCTACCGTCAATGTCAAGTCATATCCACATACAGCATATCAGTTCTCTTTCTCAATAAATAGTAAGAAGTTAGTTAACAAACGGGTTCGTCTTCTTCTTCTATTCCTTTTCTCTCTCTATCCGATCCTCTCTTTACGTACGAGTATTATTCATTAGATCTGTGACTAACTTAGACGACGGAGTGTCATTGGACGGAGACCATCTCTGACCTTTATTTAACTTTTTTTTTTCATGCAGATAACTAAACATTATTACTGGTACTATCTACTGTCTATATCCAGTCATACCAACATACAGCATGTCAGGTTCTTTCTCCACATAAATAGTGAAAATTCGGTCAAGGTACGGGTTCTTTGTCTTCTGCTTTTTTCATCTTCTCTCTCTCTATCCAACCCTCTCTTTACATACGAGTACTATTCATGAGACCTGCGAATATCTTAAGCATTCGAGAGTCCTTGGTCGGAGACTATATTCGACCGCTTTATTTCACTATTTTTTTTCATGTAGGTAATCGAAATTTATTACTCGATAATCTACAGTCCATATCTACTGATTTCAACATGCCGCACATCAGGTTCTTTCACTGTATAAATAGTAAAATTTATTTAAGGTACGGGCTCTTCATCTTCTAATTCTTTTCCTCTTCTTTCTCTCTCTTTATCCGACCCTCTCTCCACATGCGAGATTTATTCATGAGACCTGCACTAACTTAAGCATCAGAGAGTCCTTGGTCATGGACTATCTCTGACCGCTTTGTTTCACTGTCTTTGTTACATGCAGGTTTGTGAACGTTATTAATGCTACTATCTACAATCTAGTCATGTCGACATATAGCACGTCAGGTTCTTTCTCACCATAAATAGTAAAAAGTTAGTCAAGGTACGGGTTCATCTTCCTCTTGTCGTCCTATTCTCTCTCTCTCTATCCAACTCTCTTTTTATATACGAGTATTATTCATGAGAGCTATGACTAACTTAAGCATCGGAGATTCCTTAGTTGTGAACTATGTCTGGCCGCTTTGTTTCACTAATTTTGTTACATGCAGGTTATCGAATAGTATTAATGCTACTGTATATCATCAATGTCAAGTCATATCCACATACATCATATCTGGTTCTCTTTCTCAATAAATAGTAAGAAGTTAGTTAAGACACGGGTTCGCCTTCTTTGTCTCTTTTTCTTCTCTCTCTATCCGATTCTCTCTTTACATACGAGTATTATTCATTAGACCTGTGACTAACTTAAGCGTCGGAGTGTTACTGGTCGGAGACTATCTCCGGCCGCTTTATTTCACTATTTTTTTTCATGCAAGTAACCAAACATTATTACTACTACTATTTACTATCTATATCTAGTAATATCAATATACACATGTCAGGCTTTTTCTCTACATAAATAGTGAAAATTGAGCTTCTTTTCCTTTCTCTCTCTCTATCCGACCTTCTCTTCACATACGAGTACTATTCATGAGACCAGCGAATAGCTTAAGCGTTGGATAGTCCTTGGTCGGACACTATCTCCGACCGCTTTATTTCACTTTTTTTTTTTCTTGTAGGTAACCAAAATTTATTGCTGCTAGTATTTACCGTCTTTGTCCAGTCATGTCAACATACTGCACATCAGGTTCTTTCCCTGTATAAATAGTAAAAAGATATTTAAGGTATGGGATCTTGGTAATATTCATGAGATCTTGGTCAACATATAACACATCAGGTTCTTTCTCACCGTAAATAGTAAAAAGTTAGCAAGGGTACGAGTTCATCTTCCTCTTCTCTCCCTATTCTTTCTTTCTCTATCTGACTCTCTCTTTATATACGAGTATTATTCATGAGACCTGTGACTAACTTACGCATTGGGGATTCCTTAGTTTTGGACTATCTTCGACCACTTTATTTCACTAATTTTATTACATGCAGGTTATTGAATATTATTAATGCTACTATCTACCGTCAACGTCAAGTCATATCAACATACAGCATATCAGGTTCTCTTTCTTAATAAATAGTAAGAAGTTCGTTAAGACACGGGTTCGTCTTCTTCTTCTCTTCCTCTTTTCTCTCTATCCGATTCCCTCTTTACATATGAGTATTATTCAGTAGAGCTGTGACTAACTAAAGCGTCGAAGTGTCCTTGGTCAAAGACTATCTCCGATCGTTTCATTTCACTATTTTTTTAATGCAGGTAACCAAACATTATTACTGCTACTATCTACTATTTATATCCAGTCATATATATATACAGCATGTCAGGTTCTTTCTCTACATAAATAGTGAAAATTCTGCTTCTTTTCCTTTCTCTCCCTCTACCCGACCTTCTCTTCACATACGAGTACTATTCATGAGACCAGCGAATAACTTTAGCGTTGGAGAGTCCTTGGTCGGAGACTATCTCCGACCGCTTTATTTTACTTTTTGTTTCTTGTGGGTAACCAAAATTTATTGCTGCTACTATTTACCGTCTATGTCCAGTCATGTCAACACACCGCACGTCAGGTTCTTTCGCTATATAAATAGTAAAAAGTTATTTAAGGTATGGGATCTTGGTCTTCTTATTCATTTCCTCTTCTCTCCCTCTCTCTTTATTCAACCGTCTCTGCACATACGAGTTTTATTCATGAGACCTGCACTAACTTAAGCATCAGAGAGTCCTTTGTCATGGACTATTTTTGACCGCTTCATTTCAGTATTTCTATTACATGCAAGCTTGCGAACGTAATTAATGCTACTATCTGCTTTCTAGTCATGTCAACATATAGAACGTTAGGTTCTTTCTCAACATAAATGGTGTAAAGTTAGTGAAGGTACGGGTTCATCTTCCTCTTCTCTTCTTATTCTCTCCCTCTCTCTCTATTCGACTCTATTTACATACGAGTATTATTCATGAGACCTGCACTAACTTAAGCATCAGAGAGTCCTTGGTCATGGACTATCTCCGATCGCTTTGTTTCACTGCTTTTGTTACATGCAGGTTTGCGAACGTTATTAATGCTACTATCTACAATCTAGTCATGTCGACATACGGCACGTCAGGTTCTTTCTCACCATAAATAGTAAAAAGTTAGTCAGGGTACGGGTTCATCTTCCTCTTCTCGTCCTATTCTCTCTCTCTCTCTATCCGACTCTCTTTTTATATGCAAGTATTATTCATGAGACCTGTGACTAACTTAAGCATCGGAGATTCCTTAGTTGTGAACTATCTCCGACCCCTTTATTTCACTAATTTTGTTACATGCAGGTTATCGAATATTATTAATGCTACTGTATACCGTCAATGTCAAGTCATACCAACATACAGCATTTCCGGATCTCTTTCTCAATAAATTGTAAGAAGTTAGTTAAGACACGGGTTCGTCTTCCTCTTCTCTTCCTTTTCTCTCTCTATCCGATTCTCTCTTTATATACGGGTATTATTCATTAGAGGTGTGACTAACTAAAACGTCGGAGTGTCTTTGGTCGGACACTATCTCCGATCGTTTTATTTCACTATTTTTTTTCATGCAGGTAACCAAACATTATTACTGCTACTATCTACTATCTATAACCAGTCATATAAATATACAGCATGTCAGGTTCTTTCTCTACATAGATAGTGAAAATTCTGCTTCTTTTCCTTTCCCTCTCTCTATCCGACCTTCTCTTCACATAGAGTACTATTCATGAGACCTGCGAATAACTTAAGCGTTGGAGACTCCTTGGTCGGAGACTATCTCCTACCGCTTTATTTCACTTTTTTTTCTTGTAGGTAACCAAAATTTATTGCTGCTACTATTTACCGTCTATGTCCAGTCATGTCAACATACCGCACGTCAGGTTCTTTCCCTATATAAATAGTAAAAATTTATTTAGGATATGGGATCTTGGTCTTCTTATTCTTTTCCTCTTATCTCTCTCTCTCTTTATTGGACCCTCTCTCCACGTACGAGTTTTATTCATGAGACCTGCACTAACTTAAGCATCGGAGATTCCTTTGCCATGGACTATTTCCGACCGCTTCATTTCAGTATTTCTGTTACAAACAAGCTTGCGAACGTAATTAATGCTACTATCTGCTTTCTAGTCATGTCAACATATAGAATGTTAGGTTCTTTCTCAACATAAATGGTGTAAAGTTAGTGAAGGTACGGGTTCATCTTCCTCTTCTCTTCTTATTCTCTCTCCCTCTCTCTATCCGACTCTCTGTTTGCATATGAGTATTATTCATGATACCTGTGACTAACTTAAGCGTCGGAGATTCCTTGGTTGTGGACTATCTCCGACTGTTTTAGTCCACTAATTGTTTTACATGCAGCTTATCGAATATTATTAGTGCTACTATCTACCGTCAATGTCAAGTCATATCAATATACAGCATATCAGGTTCTCTTTCTCAATAAATAATAAAAAGTTAGTTAAGACCGGGTTCTTCTTCTTCTTCTCTTCCTTTTCTCTCTCTATTCGTTTCCTTCTTTACATACGAGTATTATTCATTAGACCTATGACTAACTTAAGCATCAGAGTGTCCTTGGTCGGAGACTCTCTTCAACCGATTTATTTCATTTTTTTTTGCATTCAGGTAACCAAACATTATTACTACTACTATCTATTCGTTATATCCAGTCATTACAACATACAGCATGTCAGGTTCTTTCTCTACATAAATAGTGAACATTTGGTCAAGGTACGGGTTCTTTGTCATCTGCTTCTTCTCCTCTACTCTCTCTCCATCCGACCCTTTCTTTACATACAAGTATTATTCGTGAGACCTACGAATAACTAAAGCATTAGAGAGTCCTTGGTCTAAGACTATCTTCGACCATTTTATTTCACTATTTTTTTTCATGTAGGTAACCGAAATTTATTACAGCTACTATCCACCGTCTATATCTAGTCATGTCAACATACCGCACGTCAGGTTCTTTCTCTGTATAAATAGTAAAAAGTTACTTGAGTTACGGGCTCTTCGTTTTTTCATCTTATTCTTTTCCTCTTCTCTCCATCTCTTTGTCCGACCCTCTCTCCACATGCAAGTGTTATTCATGAGACCGGCGCTAACTTAAGCATTGGAGAGTCCTTGGTCATGGACTATCTCCGACTGCTTTATTTCACTGTTTTTGTTACATGTAGGTTAACGAACGTTATTAATGCTACTATCTATAACCTGGTCATGTCGACATATAGCACGTCGGGTTCTTTCTCACCATAAATAGTAAAAAGTTAGTAAGGGTACGGGTTCATCTTCCTTGTCTCTCCCTATTCTCTCTCTCTCTATCCGACTCTCTCTTATAGACGAGTATTGTTCATGAGACCTGTGACTAACTTATGCATCGGCGATTCCTTAGTTTTGGACTATCTCCGATCACTTTATTTCACTAATTTTTTTACATGCATGTTATCGAATATTATTAATGCTACTGTCTACCGTCAATGTGAAGTCATATCAACATACAGCATATCAAGTTCTCTTTCTCAATAAATAGTAAGAAGTTCGTTAAGACACGGGTTCGTCTTCTTTATCTTATCCTCTTTTCTCTCTCTCCGATTCTTTCTTTACGTACGAGTATTATTCATTAGACCTGTGACTAACTGAAGCGTCGGAGTGTCCTCAGTTAGAGATTATCTCCGACCACTTTATTTCACTATTTTTTTTCATGCAGGAAATCAAACATTATTACTGCTACTATCTACTGTCTTCGGCTGCTTCGTTTCCTCTTCTCTCTCTCTATCCGACCTTCTCTTCACATGCGAGTACTATTCATGAGACCTGCGAATAACTTAAGCATTGGAGAGTCTTTAGTCGACGACTATCTCCGACCGCTTTATTTCACTATTTTTTTTTCATTTAGGTAATCGAAATTTATTACTGCTACTATCTGCCGTCTATATCCAGTCATGTCAACATACTGCACGTCAGGTTCTTTCTGTGAATAAATAGTAAAACGTTATTTAAGGTACGGGCTCTTCGTCTTCTTATTCTTTTCCTCTTCTCTCTCTCTCTCTTTATTCGACCTTCTCTCCACATACGAGTGTTATTCATGAGACCTGCGCTAACTTAAGCATCGAAGAGTCCTTGGTCATGGACTATCTCCGACCGCTTTATTTCACTATTTTTGTTATATGCAGGTTTGCGAACGTTATTAATGCTACTATCTACCATCTAGTCATCTCAACGTATAGCACGTCAGGTTCTTTCTCACCATAAATAGTATAAAAGTTAGTCAAGGTATGGGTTCATCTTCCTCTTCTCTCTCTCTCTCTATCCGACTCTCTCTTTACATACGAGCATTATTCATGAGACCTATGACTAACTTAAGCATCGGAGATTCCTTGGTTGTGGACTATCTCTGGCCGATTTGTTTCACTAATTTTGTTACGTGCAGATTATCGAATATTATTAATGCTAATATCACCGTCAATGTCAAGTCATATCCACATACATCATATCTGGTTCTCTTTCTCAATAAATAGTAAGAAGTTAGTTAAGACGCGGGTTCCCCTTCTTCGTCTCTTCCTCCTCTCTCTCTATCCGATTCTCTCTTTACATACGAGTACTGTTCATTAGACCTGTGACTAACATAAGCGTCAGAGTGTTACTGGTCGGAGACTATCTCCGGCCGCTTTATTTCACTATTTTTTTCATGCTGGTAACCAAACATTATTACTGCTACTAACAACTGTTTATATCCAGTCATATAAACATACAGAATGTCAGGTTCTTTCCCTACATAAATAGTGAAAATTCGGTCAAGGTACGAGTTCTTTGTCTTCTGCTTCTTTTCCTGTTCTGTCTCTCTGTCCGACCTTCTCTTTACATACGAGTACTATTCAAGAGACCAATGAATAACTTAAGCATTATAGAGTCCTTGGTTGGAGATAATCTCCGACCATTTTATTTCATTTTTTTTTATGTGGGTAGCCGAAATTTATTACTGCTACTGTCTACCGTCTATATCCAGTCATGGTAACATACTGCATGTCAGGTTCTTTCTCTGTATAAATAGTAAAAAGTTATTTAAGGTGCGGGATCTTCGTCTTCTTATTCTTTTCCTCTTCTCTCTCTCTTTATCCAACCCTCTCTCCACATACGAGTGTTATTCATGAGACTTGCGCTAACTTAAGCGCCAGAGAGCCCTTGGTCATGGACTTTCTCCGACCCCTTTATTTCACTGTTTCTGTTGCATGCAGGTTTGCGAACGTTATTAATGCTACTATCTACCATCTAGTCATGTCAATATATATCAAGTCATGTTCTTTCTCGCCATAAATAGTAAAAAGTTAGTCTAGATACGGGTTCATCTTCCTCTTCTCTTCCTATTCTCTCTCTCTCTTTCTATCCGACTCTCTCTTTACATTTTCGAGTATTACCCGTGACACTTGTTATTAACTTAAGCAACAGGGATTCCTTGGTTGTGGACTATCTCTGACCCAATGATTTTGTTACATGTAGGTTATCAAATATTATTAATGCTACTATCTGCTGTCAATGCCAAGTCATATCCAAATACAGCATATTGGGTTCTCTTTCTCAATAAATAGTAAGAAGTTAGTTAAGACATGGGTTCGTCTTCTTCTTCTCTTCCTCTTCTCTCTCTATCCGATCCTCTCTTTACGTACG
>QLOD02144995.1:0-16858 GCA_003260245.2 Sideroxylon spinosum | reverse complement strand
TGAAAAAATAAATAAATAATTTTTTAAAATATTTAATATTTTTTAAAATTCCCCTCAGACTTCAATTTTTTTTCAGTTTTCTTCAATCAACCCTCTTCTGTCATGCGAACGGGGCTTCGAACAAAGTACCCTTCAAAGGTGCCTTCGAAGGGTAAGGTCATACTTTGAAATTTTTTATCTTCTTTTGTTCTTCACCTTCTGTCATGCGAATGCATGTCCAAAGGTAAACACCATTCGAAGGGGCCTTCGAAGGGTCCTCCAAACTTGTCCTATCTTCCTTCATTTTTGCAACACTTCCATGCATTTATCATTTTATCACCTACAATGGACAATATTTTATATAAGTGAGGGAATTATCTTCATTTACTCTTTTTAACCATTGATTAATCACATTTACACATAGATAAATTACCATTTTATGTGATTAATCAGGAAGTTTTGTTAATGGTAAGGAGTTTGTGAAAGCTAAGGAAAATGTCATGGCTATTAGCAGTTGGGTACTAATTTTCAAACCTTTGGAACCATCGGTGAGTAAACCTAAGCCACCGGTAGAATGTCCACCTTGTCCTTCTAAGAAACCTTTACCAAATGAACTGAAATATGCATTTCTAGGAGAAGGCAAGACATTCCCGCTAATTGTGTCTGCTATGTTAGAAAAAGATCAAGAGGAGAGATTGTTAATAGTTTTGAGTGCCCACTGTCAGGCCTTAGGTTGGACTACGGTAGATCATTAAGGTATTAGCCCTTTAGTGTGCTCCCATCATATATACCTTGAGGATGATGCTAAACCTATGAGGCAAATGCAATGTAGATTAAACCCCAATATGAAAGAGGTTGTGAAATGGGTTGTGCTTAAACTGCTCAATGTGGGTATTATATATCCCATTTCTGATTCAAAAGTGAGCCCTACCCAAGTGGTCCCGGAAAAGTCCGTTGTCACTGTTGTTGAGAATGAGAAGGGAGAATTAGTACCTCAACGTACCCCAACTGGGTGGCGTATGTGCATTGACTATAGACGCTTGAATGTTGTGACCCAAAAGAACCATTTTCCCTTTCCATTCCTAGATCGAGTGCTCGAGAGAGTAGCGAAAAATTATTCTACTGTATTTTGGATGGGTACTCAGGAAATAATCAAGTTGAGATAGCACTTGAAGACCAAGAAAAGACCACTTTCACATGCCTTGAGATAGCACTTGAGGACCAAGAAAAGACCACCTTCACATGCCCTTTTGGCACTTATGCATATAGATGTATGCCATTTGGGTTATGTAATGCACCTGTGACTTTTAAAAGATATGTGATAAGCATTTTTAGTGACATGGTTGAGAAGTTCTTGGAGGTTCTTATGGATGATTTCTCTATTTATAGAGATTCATTTGATGAGTGTCTAACCAACCTTGAGAAAAATCTAGTGCGTTGTGAGGAGAGTAACTTAATGTTAAACTGGAAAAAGTGCTATTTCATGGTACGAAAAGGGGGCACATAGTATTATGTCATGGGATTGAGGTGGACAAAGCCAAAGTTGAACTAATTCAAAATTTACCTATCCCTTAAAGTTTGAAAGACATAAGATCATTCCTAGGTCATGCTGGGTTTTACCGGTGATTCATTCAGTCTTTTAGTTCTATTGCCCATCCTTTATGCTCATTATTATCCAATGATATTCCTTTTGAACGGACAACGTCATGCCAAGAGGCATTTGACAGACTTAAACACGTGCTTAATATCGCACCCATCATCCAAAGCCCGGATTGGTCTTTACCATTCGAGCTTATGTGTGATGCTAGGAACTATGCAGTGGGGCTATTTTAGAGAAAAGGGAAACCCTATGTCATTTACTACACTAGTAAGACTCTTAATGAGGCTCAAGTGAATTACACCACCATGGAGAAAGAGCTTCTAGCAGTAGTGTTTGCCCTAGACAAGTTTAGGTCATATTTGGTAGGTTCTCATATCACGGTGTTCATGGACCATGTGGCCTTGAAATATTTTCTTTCTAAGAAAGTGGCCAAACTCCATCTAATTAGATGGATGCTACTTCTTAAAGAGTTTGATTTGGAGATTAAAGACAAAAAGGGAGTAAAAAATGTGGTAGCTAACCATTTGTCTAGATTGCCACATCATGTGTCTAAATCAAGTGCCCTACCAATTAATGAGCATTTTCCTGATGAGCATACCATGCATATTAGCACTACAGTCATAATTACTCTCCTTAGTATCCGAAAATCGCCAACTTCCATGCCTTCTCATTGGACAAAAGTAGATAGAGGAAAAATTTTACACAATGTGCGTAGTTTCTTTTAGGATGAGCCCTACCTTAGCAAGTATTGCCAAGACCAAATCGTGAGACGGTACATTCCTAACCATGAGATTCCTAGTGTCATTGAGTTTTGTCACACTTCAACTTGTGGAGGTCACTTTTCCTCGAAGAAAACCACTACTAAGATCCTTCAAAGCGGATTTTATTGGCCTTCCATGTTTGAATATGTGCATAAATATTGTTTGAGATGTGATAGGTGCCAATGATTAGGAGCCCTATCTAAAGAATAATGAGATGCCCCAAAATCCTGTTATTATTCTGGAAATTTTTGATTATTGGGGGATAGATTTCATGGGCCCATTTCCTACATCGTTTCGTTTTGAGAATATATTAGTAGCCATAGACTATGTTTCCAAGTGGGTAGAAGCCATTACCACTAGCACCAATAACCACCGAGTGGTGGTCAAGTTAAAGGAATACATTTTTTTGCGCTTTGGGATGCCTCGAGCTATCATTAGTAATGGGGATAAGCTTTGCAATCGGCCTGTAGGAATTTTAATGCCTAAATATGGTGTGACACATAAGGTGGGTACCTCATACCACCCTCAAAATAGTGGCCAAATTGAGTTGGCAAAAAGGGAAATCAAGGGCATCATTGAGAAAACCGTCAATCCCACACGTAAGGATTAGTCTTTACGATTGATTGACGCATTGTGGGCCTACAGGATGGCTTACAAAACCATTTTGAGCATGTCTCCCTATCACCTTGTCTTTGGTAAGGCTTGCCACTTACCCGTTGAAATGGAACATAGAGCCTATTGGGCAATCCGGTAATTTAATGAGAGTATAGACGATGCCGGATTCTTAAAGAGCTTCAATTGAATGAATTGGAGGAGTTAAGAAATGATGCTTTCAAGAATACTAAAATTTCCAAAACTAAAATGAAGGACTTGCATGACAAACACATCCTTAGGAAGTCCTTCAAGGTAGGTCAAAAAGTTTTGATGTATAATTCTCGGTTACACCTCTTTCCGGGTAAGCTTCGATCAAGATGGTCTGGTCCCTTCGCCGTTATTTCAATTTCAAAACATGGTGTGTGTGAGGTTCACAATCCATGTAATGACACCACTTTTAAGGTGAAGGTCACCGTCCCAAGCCATATTTGGATACTTATGTTCCCGAGATTGAAACGTGGGAGCTCACCAATCCTCCCCCCTTTGATTAAAAGTATGCAAGCATTCTTGTACATTATTAGTTAGGATTCTTTGTTTTAATTTCTTATTTCATTTTTTTTTATTTTTTTATTTCTTCTTTTGGACTAACTTTTTATTTTATTTCTCTCTTATTTTTCTTCTAACATTGTCTCTTATGTAGTTGCTTTCATTTTATTCAAATAAGGAAACACTTGAGGTAATATCCTTCCTCTTCCTTTTTATTTAGTCTTGCACTTCCAAGTTTGTACTTCATATATATCTATAAAAGTTATTGTTTGGAATGTTGTAGACTCTAGGTTAGAGGGTGTGTTGGGCGATGCCTTAAGGGGCTTAAATAACGGGTGCATGCTTGATTTATATGCTCTATATTAACTAATCTTTATGCTTATCATCATCATGCTCACTTTGCACACAATGGACCCACTTATTTTTCATGGTTCTCACATCGAGGATAATGTTTAGTTAGGTTGGAGGGGTAGCATTCGCATGATAGAGTCTGCATGATGACCCTTATTTATGCTAAAATTGTCAAAATTTTTAAAATTTTTGAGCATCTTTAAGCTAGAATGCATAAGTGAGCATTTTTGTTCTTGCATGTCGGCCTTTTTTGGTTTGGTTGATTATGGAATTAAGTGAGAAAGTGATGAGTGAATCTTGTTCAAGCTTTAATAAGAAACTAAATTCAAATTGAGTGTGTCATGGCCTTGTGCATTTTTTACTATCATAGAGAAGAGCTTATATGCTTAGGAGTAGAATTTGTTTAACAATGATTAATTGAGCATTCTTGGACTAGGTGGAGACTTATACCCCTTAATGGTGAGCTTTTAAGCCTATTATTCTTTTCTTGAGGGGTTGCACATAATCACAACTCTATTATTCTTCATTTTGGTTTTCAATGCACTGATGGCATCACATACACCTACATGAGTTTCACTTGGTACAGTATGAGTTGTTGTAAGCTCAGAAAGCGTGCTAGGCCCCTTTGCTATTTTAGGCCTTATTGTCCTTTCTTGATTATCAATTATCTTAGGAACCAACTTGAAACCTTTTTAATAATGTGTGTGACATATTTTTCTTCCTTAGTTTACACCTCATATATTATCCCTTAGCCTTATTCATACACTTTAAGCCTTACCCTCACTTGTATGGGGTTATGAAAGTGTCTTAATGTCAATGATGTGAACTTGGGTTCAGAATGAAAACTTCTGAGAGCATATTAAAAGGAAATTTAGGGTGAAAAGTTTAGTTGATGTATACTTTAAAAAAAAAAAACAGAAAGGAAAAAGAAAAAAAAAAAGAAAAAAAAAAGAAAAAGATAGTTCTTATTTCTTTTTGCTCGTGGAATTATGGGACTTGTGCATTATATTGTCATATTTGAAAATGTCCCAGGTGTAGTTGGTTTGTTGTAAATAAGCTTCTTGTTGAGATTCTTATTGGGGTTTAAGAAATGGATAAATTGGGACTTGTGTGCACCTGAATACTCCTATCCCAAGGCTTGTGCTTTGATTTCCATATCCTTCATTATTAACCATAACCCTCCTTCATTGTTAACCATAACCCATGGCCAAGTTACAACCAAAATAAATACCTAGGGGAAGATAAACTAGTAACTCTTGTATGGTGCATATAATGGTCTTGTGTAGCTTATGCGGTGTGATCTTGTGCACATGCATTGGAATATGGTGATGGGCTGTCCACTTTGAACTTCAATTCAATTCACTTACTTATTTGTAGGGTTATGTGCAACTAGAATAGTACCATATGCTAATAGGGATGTGTGAACCCTTGATGAGTGAACTTCTTTCTATGAGTGGTACCTTATGAGTATTTGAAGTCAAAACATAGCTCCATTTATGCTCTTGCAACCTTGTTGAATGAATGAAACAATTTTGCACACATGCTCTTCCTATTCTGATAGTCCATACATTTACGCTTAGCACTTGGGAATTACACATGATATTTGGGCTTTGTGACTTGTTGAACTTGAACTTGAGTCATTTTTTTTTTATCTTAATCACTTTTTGAAATCTTAAGGCCAAGCCATTGAATTTTGTGGGTAGATTCACTACAAAACCTCAGAGACTTCAGTCATCCACTAGGGGTTTAAAAGGCTTGCTGCACGTAGCTAAGTGTACTCGTGTTTCCAACGAAAAAGAAAATAGGTAGTAGTTTGCATTCATTTTAATAAAGTCATTGCTAAGGACTAGCAATGTTCAAGTTGGGGAGTGTGATTACACTTGAAAAGTATAATTATAAACTCTATAACTTAGCATTAGAAGCATGCATTGTTTAATAAATTTACAAGTTCTGTTAATCTTTGTCACTTATTTTTTCTATTCTCTTCAGTGCAGGAAAGAGGAGGAAATAATCGTGATAAGCAATGATGAAGATGAAGAAAACAACAACAACGAACGAGCCCTCAGTATCCATATAAAGAGCCCCTATTCGGATTAGAGCAAGAACAAGGAGAGAAAAATGAAATAGGAGGTCGGAGTAAGGACGGTCTGGACCATCTCCTAGTCGATCCGGACCATTGCAACAAAGTGTAGAGATGACGACACATGTGGTCCGGACCACTGCTCCATTATTTTGAACATGTAACACAGTGTGGTCCGGACCGTAGCCTCAAGTGGTCTGGACCAATGGGCAACTTAGGGTTCTGTTTTGTAATTTTATAGAGTTTTTTAAAAGGCTTTATAAATAGAACCCTAGGAGCAGATAAATTCGAATAGTATGCGTTTTTAAAGTAATATATTTTTGATTCAATCGTAAAACACGTTGAATCCACCTTTGTTATAGTCGATTTCTTGGTTTCAAGTTGATTCTCTTGCACACCGAGTCTCCGATTCAATGTCCCGGTGACTTCGAACTTAATTTTAAAACCCTAGTCCAACGTTTATTTTACCTAGCACTACATGCGTAGATTATTAGAATCGTAAGCAAAACCGTACGAAAAAAAATGAACATCCATTCTAAAGTTAAAATAGAAAAGAAGTGAAGACGAAGTATATGAAAAGGTTGTAAAACACTTATGAAGCAAGTAAGAAGAAGAAAGAAAGGAAACGAAATACTATCAATTGAAATCAATATAAAAGAAATCACTTATACATAAATCCAAGAAGAAATAATATGAAAAATCATATACGAAAGCGTAATGAAACTCTACTACTGAAAACGTAATGTAAAAACTCTAAATGACAGCTAGCATGGATCCCCAAAACAACCCCCTTTTATTCACATGTTCGGATCAATCTCTTCTAATTCACTATAGAAATAGGTTAAAACCAAGAATTTTCCTCTAAAAGTAATTCACAAAAATAGAACTGTATTTTTTCATTAGTGCTTTTAAAGTTAAGCTAAATTTTGTTTTTAAATAGTGGTTCTAACCCAATTTCGAAAACCTCAAAAAGATTGATTTTCCTTTTTATTTTTTTTTACTCTTTGCAAGTGTTTACAAAACGAGCTTTTCTAAAACTAATCAAACACTTGGTCCCTGTGGAGATGACCTAGGACTCACCTAGAATAAAACTACGACCACCTCTTATACTTGGGAGAATAAACACACAAATTGAGTATGGTCATGAGCCATATCAGATCTAGAAATTAAAAGAATACTCTATTATTGATAACTATTTCTTTAACCTAGCGGAGGAGAAGTCGACTTAGGGGTCATATCAGAAGAACAAATTCGATTATGGTCATAGGCAGAATTGGTTTACTTTTCTAAGATTCTACAAAATATGCTAGAAAAACATACGACTACAAGTGGTAGAAGATTATTTGCAACATATGTTCCATTAATGTTCCAAGCCACTAAAAATCAAAAAAAAAAAAAAAAAAAAGAATCTAACTATTTAAACAAAAATGGAATTAGAGGCCACTCTCACAGCCGAAAAAAAGAAAAGAAGCAAAACGAGCTTATTAGGAGAACATGGATGAAAAAAGTGGTGTAATATCAAAAATATGATGGCAGGCTAACAAAAACCAAGTCATCAGGGAAGCATAGTGGACCAACCAGAAATACAACAAAAAGAAAAAAAAAACTTTTATTATAGTAGTGGGCCATGGATGATTACGCCCTTATCTAGCACAAATAGAGCCCATTTGAAGGAATCTGCTTTAACTATAAGCAATTCCATTATTGTATTACTTTAATAATGTTGTTTGTCTTTTCCATTTCAGATTTTTTCTTTTCTTTTTTCTTTTTTCTTTTTATATCTAGTTTGAATTCTGGGTTTCAAATCCAAACTTCTAGTTTATATAAGGGATCATTGTTGTGAGGAGAAGGCACCAAAAAGTAGAATGCTCTCTCTCATTTTTTCTAGTCTTCTAAATGTAATATTTCCAGTGTATTGTCAAGTATTAATAAAAGTTTGTGAGTCTATAAGTAAATTTTTGTTGTTTTTGTTGTTGCTGTTTGAGTGCTTGGGTGCAACTTACTGGTGTTAGAGTCTAGACGGTTCTAAGGGTATGCATATAAGCTATCTACTCCATGAAGGTCAGTATCTTTTGAGTTTATGAATAATGATACTAGAGCTTATCTTATCTATTTTGCCTCTCTTGAATCTTTTCTACTATGTACATAATACTGATACTTCAAGAAGTACTTTAATTTCTTTGTATGATTTGTACTTAATATTAATCAATTTATCAGTTGGTCGTGAAGTAGATTAAGAAACTGAAAGTGTTTTAAACCCAAAAACTAGAATATTAAGAAGTTTTTGTAAGTTTTATGTTTTAAGAGTGTGTTCTATAATTATTAGAAACTATTGAGGTTTTTTTGTAAATATTTGTATGGTCCAACGTGGTCTCTAGGAGTAAAAGTTGATTTCTAAAGTCTGTGGGGCTATAGCAGGTGTAAGTATAGCCATTTGAAATATTTAGGGGGTTTTAGTGTAACTTTCCCTTTAATCTAGTTACTTTGGTAGGTGATCATTCCAAATCAAGTGTAAAGATATTAATAGCATTTCTTACAAAATAAAATAAAAAGAGGGAGATCCAACAGTGGTTTATTGTTGCCCTTAATTTCTTTCAGGCATTTGAAAGTCTAATTGTTAGCAATTTTTTATGGTTTTTGGCCAAAAATTAGCAGTTGAAATTTTTGATGTGTTTGGTAAAATAAGTAGCAATTTTTAGAAACTTTTAGGTTGAAAATTTTTTGACAACTTTTAACAATTTTTGGTAACTTTTTGTGTCTTTAGTAAAAATTTTTAATAAGTTTTGAGTTAAGCAAGTGCAAGTTATTGTTACTGAGTAGAAAAGAGGTAAATTTTGATATTTTGTCAAACATCTGAATTTCAAAAGTAAGTAGTTTTCTACTAGTTGTATGGTAAAACATATAATGTAATCCTATAAACGAGTGAGGTTGCCTAAATTCTTAGAATAAAATGATAGATTTGCAAGCTTTGATGATTCTCATGAAGATTTTCACAACCTTCTAGGATAAAGGGCTTAAAATGAGAAAGAAATGAAATTTAGAAGGTATGGTTTGGACCCATGTTCAGGCATGGTATGGTGAGGACCTAGGTTGGGATCAAAGAGGCTGATATCTTTGAAATTTAAGAAAAATGGCTAGGGATGGAACCCATATGCACCTAGTCTAGATAGGACTTGGTGAGCACCTAGGTGCAAACCCTGGAGGGTGAAACACTCTTGAACTTCAAAAAATTGGCTAAGGGGAGGACTTGGTTTGCACCTATGTTTGTACAAGCCTTGCTGCGCACCTAGGTGCAAACCAAAAATCTAAGAATTTTGCCTAAGACATGGAAAGGGTGCAAACCTAGGTCCAGATAGGGTTAAGTTCGGGCCCTTCTCTGGACCACATGAGATATCTAGAGCATTTTGTAATTTTTCTATCATATTGGAGGGCTTTTTGGTCCTTTCATGCAATTTGAGTAAAAGAATGGCCCAAGAATAAAATGATTATTCTACAATTCGAGTTTGAATTAGGATAAAATTTTCTTAACTATTAATAAACATGTCAATAAATATTCTTAAGTCTTCTGGGATGCCTAAAATATAAATTTGGTGCAAAAACAGACATAGGACAAAATAATCATTTTATAGTCTGGATTGAGATTATGTTGAAATTTGTTTAATTATTAAAAAATATGTTAAGAATATTTTTCTTTTAGCCTTTTGGACAGCTTAGAATGCGAATTTAAACAAAAAATGACTCAGGGGTAAAATGATCGTTTTGTAATTTGAGTTCGGATTGAGATAAATTTTATTAGTTATTAAGAAATGCATTGATAAATGTTTTCTATCCTTTTAGGAAGCTTAAAATACAAATTTGGACAAAAAAACAAACCTAGGAATAAAATGATCATTTTACAACCCGAGTTTGGATCGAATCAAAATTTATTTAGTTGTTAAGTAGTATGAATGAATATTTTTATTAGCCTTTCAGAACCCCAAAATACAAATTTGAAAAAAAAGAAAAAGAAAAGAAAGGACCTAGTGGTAAAATAATCATTTTATAAATAGAGTTTGGATCTAGTTTGAAAATAAATTCAAGGGGTAAAATGGTTATTTTAGAACCCAGGAGAGTAACTGATAAATTTTTTTTATTACAAAGTAGTTGCTTTTTTTTGTTTTTATATTTTTAATTTTTGGATTAAATTTTGATTGCAATAGAATGACTATTCATCAATTAAATTATGGAATGTCTTTTTCACTTAATGTGGAAATAGTTATTCAGATGGAATAACATTTTACGTTAATTTTTCTGATATCTTTTATTCCCACTTATCAAACATAAGCTTAGTGTTAGGAGCTAGCTTTAGTGTTTGAAGCACAAGTACCTGCCATCTAATCAAAATTTCGTAATTCATCATAATTTTTTTTAATTTGCTTTAAAAATGAATAAATCTAATTTGACTTCTAAAAAAACACCCACAATTCGATGGAATGAATTTTTGAAAAAATTATATTATTGTAACATCACGTGTCAGACATTCAAATTCTAAATTACATAATAAGAGGAAAGGATTAGCTATTTCTTTTAAATGAAAGTAATTGTTACTAGAAAATTCTTTGTACACTAATTTTTGCTTTTTGGGAAATAAATATATTGTTTCAGATAAGGCAAATTTGCAATTCCTTGCATTTCGCTCTCTGTCGAGGCTCAATTCTGAGACTCCGAGTGTTGTATGGAAAAATATGGTATCAACAATTCTGGTGTTTTTTTTTTTTTTTTTTTTGGCACATAATCAGATTCCTTTACCAGTAGGATCTGCAAGTTATGAAAAAATGGGACCCAGTTTACTGCTGTGGATAATTTTGATAATTTAATTGACGATAATACCCATATTTTTCTTAAAAGACCAAAACACCCTACAAACCCGCCAAAAATACCAACTGGTAACCTCTTTAATCTGTTTATTTTTTATTTTTTATTTTTTTTTGAAAACTGGGAGAATATATTAAGAAAGTTGAGTAACAAAACTTTCTCTTTCAACCACAAGGGATAGTTCAAGAGGAAGATTAACAAAAGAAACACTAGTAGGTAGCAAGCCTTTCAAGCGTTTAGACGCAAGAAAATGGGCAGCGCCATTTGCTTGTCTTCTGTACCACGAGAAGGTCCAGTGCTTGGAGGATTTCCACTCGGAAGTATCCTCAATAATGGATGAAATCTCCCAAGACGTGTTACTCATGCTGGACTGTAGAGCGGAAATAACAATGGAGAAGTCTGATTCAAAAATAGCATCCGTTAACTTCCAATGTAATGCCATCGAGCATGCAACCCTAATTGCCCAGGCTTTGGCAGCAAGAGCTGAAAGGACCCGTATGCGGCCATTATTGCCATCAATGACAGCACCTAGTGTATCTCGAACAATAATGGCAAAGGCTGCAGTATTAGTTGATGAGCAAAATGCACCATCACAATTGAACTTGAAATGTTTATCAGGTGGAGGTTGCCAAGAAGTACATCCAGCTTCTGGGGGATTGAGTGGTGCTTTCGGATTTTGGGATAAGATAGCTTTCAGGTAGTCATTGGTTGCATTAGAAGCTCTGCAAATGGTATCTGTGGGGGATAGGGGGTTCCATTAAATATGAAATTATTTCTGGACTTCCAAATATCCCAACATAGATTAGCAATGGATGATAGTAGCTTATCGTAATGTGGTTTGTCTTTTAGGATTGCCAGGGTGTGTTCGAACCAGGTAGCAAAGTTATTGACTGCAGAAGAATCAACTTTGTAAGATAGGTTGCTTCTGAACCATACATTCCTCGTCCATTTGCATCTGAAGAGATTATGTTCAATGGTCTCTTCCTCTGAGTGGCATATGGGGCAAGCAAAGTCTCTAGTGCATTTTCGATTGGCGAGATTAGATCGAGAGGGTAAGAAATTTTTAATCGCTTTCCAAAAGAAGTGTCTGACCTTGGGTAAGGTTTTGAGATTCGACACAGCATGCCAAAGTTTTGAAGAACGTGTATCAGAGGGGCTAGGGTCTGCGAGATTTTCCTTTTTGCTGGTGATGGCAGAATGGTAACCTGATTTAACCGTGTACTCACCATTTTTGCTGAAGTGCCAGATGAGTCTGTCTTCAGCATTCTTTCTCCATGAAAAAGGAATGGCAGCGATTATCTTTACTTTATCATCCGAAAAGAGACTTTGAAGCACAGAGTGATCCCATTGACAATTCTTTTCTGAGATTAAATCCTTCACCATTGAAAGGTTGCAGTCAGGAGGTTTTGGAGAGAGGACTTGGAATGAATTTGAGGTTTTTATTGGGAGCCAATTGTCCTCCCAGATATGAATATTTTTACCTGTGGCTATGTTCCATCTAAGACCAGATTGCAGCAGCTCTTTACCATGGCAGAGACTATTCCAAGCTTATGAAGCCTTATAACCCTTCTGAGCATACATGGGGTTTCTGTTGGGGAAGTATATACCATTCAAAAAAGCTTTGCCCAATGTTGTACAGGTTGGTTGATAAGCCTCCAATAGTGTTTGGCTAGGAGTGCTTGGTTGAAGCTCTCCATATCTTTGAAGCCCATGCCTCCAGTGGCTTTAGATTTTAAGAGTTTCCACCATTTACACCAATGGCTTTTGCCACTGTCCATAGTTTCTCCCCACCAAAATCTGCTATTAATAGAGTTGATCTGAGGGCAGAGAGAAGAAGGTAACTTGAAGCAAATCATGGGATAGGAAGGGATTGCTTGAGCCACTGCTTTGATAAGAATCTCTCTTCCTGCAGGTGACAAAAGACTTTTCTTCCAACCTTGTGCTTTTGCCAACACTTTGTCTAGAATAAAAGTAGGGGCTTCAATTTTTTATTTTCCCCAATAAATGGGGAGTCCAAGGTATTTAGAGTGATTTTCCATGGGTATCATTCCCATTTGTTGAAGCAGCTCATTCTTAGTGTATCCATCAGTGTTGGGAGAGAAGTAAATGGAAGATTTTTGGTAGTTAATGGACAGACCTGAAGCATCAGAGAACTCATCCAATTTGCTGAGAAGAAAGTTGCACTCCTTCCAGCTTGAATGAAGGAAGAAGAGGGAGCCATCTGCAAAAAGTAAATGGCTGATGGGGGCGCAATTCTTTTTTACTTTGATTCCTGGTAATTGGCCATCTGTCATGGCTTTCTTCAAAGTTAATGATAAAGCTTCTTGGACCAACAAGAATAGAAATGGGGAGAGAGGGTCTCCCTGCCTTAGTCCCCTTTTAGTTTTGATTGTGCAGCTATGCCCTCCATTCACCTCAATAGAGAAGTTCAGTCCCAACACATTGAGTAATCCATTGTATCTAGGTCGCCCTGAAAGTCCATTTTCGTCATAACTTCTTCCAAAAACTCCCAACAAACTCTATCAAAAGCTTTACTAAGATCAAGCTTTACGGCCATTGCAGCCTTTTTCCCCTTTTTCTTATGTTTTGAAAGATGAAATAACTCATGGGCCACCATAATGTTGTCTTGTATCTGTCTTCCTTCAATGAAGGCTGATTGGTTTTCAGATATAAGGCTATTCATGAAGGGTTTTAGTCTGTTGGTGAGGACCTTTGAGATGATTTCGTAAGAGAAGTTGCATAGGCTAATAGGTCTAAAATGAGCCATGGTTTCAGGGGATGGAATTTTGGGAATTAGGATGATGTTAATGCGGTTGAGTTCAGGTACCCATTAGCAAAAAAACTTTTTGACTGCTGCAGTAAGGTCTGATCCTAGTGTGGTCCATGAGTGTTGATACAAGAGCCTTGGGAAGCCATCTGGACCAGGGGCTTTTAGTGGTCCAAGTTGGAACGCTGCTGTGCTGATTTCTTCGTTTGTTACTCGACAGCAAAGCTTGTTGTTCATTTCTGCAGTTACTTTGGACTCTATGGCATCCAATAAATTAGAGAAATTCCTGGGATAAGGGGCAGCATGGAGGCTTTGAAAATGGTTGGTAATAAGAGAGGAAATATCTTTAGGATTGTCATACCAGTTTTCTGATGAATCTTTAAGCTTTACAACCAAATTCCTCTGCCTTCTGTGGAGAGTGGTTAAATGGAAAAATCTTGAATTCCTATCACCATTTCTTAACCAATTGAGCCTTGACCTTTGGTGCCAAAACATGGTGTCTTTCTCCCATAGTTCAGGTAATTTGGCTTGGAGGTTGGATTCATCTGGCTTTCTTTCCTTTGAATAAGGTTCCTTTTGAATAACTGCATTGGAGTTTTTAATTTCCTTGATCTGCTTAGTTACATTAGGAAAGTGATCTCTGCTCCACTCTTTAAGGGCTGATTTACAATTCTAAAGCTTCTTTGCAAATTTGAACATGTGTGATCCTGTTATATCATTCAACCAGCTGGTTATCAAGGCAGCCCTCTTTGGTGGTCCACATGGATTCGAACCTGAATTGTTTAGGCCCCTTCCTAGGACATGTTTCAGTAGATAGGATTATAAGGCTGTGATCTGAGCCAATGGCAGGCTCATTGGAGAGAGTTGTCTGAGGAAAAGGCTCCATCCAAAGCACGTTTACAGCAGCTCTATCGATTCTCTCTGAGATGGAGGCTTGGTTAATTCTGTTTTTGCACTAGGCATAAGGTTGCCCCTTTGCTGCCATGTCTATTAGACCACAGTCTGCAATCATGCTTTGAAAGGCCATAATTCTACTTTGGTTTAAAAATTTCCCTCCTTTTTTCTCTGAGCAGGTTTCGGTGTCGTTGAAGTCCCCAATGCAAAGCCATTGGAGGTTCTCAGAGCGTGCAATATTCCTAAGATTGTTCCAGACAATATTTTTGCTGCTCTGTGATGGGCTTCCATATATGAAAGATATAGCCCAAGTAGTTGGGGTGCTTTTGCAGGTAACATAAGCATGAATTAAGTTTTGATTTGCACATCCTCGTTCCACCAAATTGACATACCTCCGGATTTGCCGGCAGGTTCAATATAGAAGCTTTGATCATATTTAAATTTCCTTCTTAACTGATCCACTTTGCTGGATTTATTTTTGGTCTCCGTTAGGAAGATAATGGAGGGCGATGGGTTTTAATAATATCCCTGAAAGCATGAACTGTCAAGGGTCGCCCAACTCCTTGGCAGTTCCATGAAAGGATTAATATGGGGGGTGTGGCTGTTTGGGGTCAGCCACCACCACCCTTTTTGTGGAAGAGTTTTCTGAGAGTTGAGGTAATAGAACTACAACTGAGTCATTGCTACAGACAGGGAATACGTTATTGTCTGGTAGAGCAGGTTAGGGTCTGCCAGTAGTGTTCCTGAGCATATCCTCATTGATGTGTGTTGAATCTTTACCAGGAGATTCCTTCCTGCTTCTTTTCTTTGAGGGCATGATGATTCTTCTATCGGAGTGAAAGCATATAGTACCAGCATTTGAGGCTGCGAGGTTTGGCTCTGGAAGTTCCTTGTCACTCCAGGAACTTTCTCTTGAGCGGTTGGAAATCATCCCCCTCTCATTCAGGCATTTGACAAAATTAGAATTCTGTTCGAAATGCAGAGGAGCCTTTCTTTTTAAGCTTAGCAGTCTATTAAAAATAGTTTCAAGATTGATATCAGTGTGAGCTGGTTTGGGAGATGAAGGTTTGATGGATTTTAATGGGATATCCAGGTAGTTTGGGCCATTACAGTGGAAGCCATCCAAGTGGTTGGGGTGCGTTTTTTATTTGAGGTTGGGCTTATGGTTAAGGCTGGTTCAGTTTGGGCTGGATTCTTGATGGTATCTGGGGGTTCAAAAACACAGTAATTGGGAAAATGGGTGTTGGAGGGACCTGATTCAGCAATAATGGGTAGAGGAATATTCTCCCAAACCTTGAGGGGAAAGGCACCAGCTGGCTATCCTATATCCACCGAAGGTATTGCTGACATGCTCCCATGGTGCTTGTTATTCCCAAAATCATGCTCACTGATCTGAGTAGGTGGCAATGGGATGGTGTGACAAGTGTCCTAGAAGTTCCAGTATGCCTGTCAAATCGTTGGCCAAATTTTGTCTCTTGTGGTTATTGGGTTTTGCTGCTCTACACGCGCCTCCTAATTTTGGGTACGAGAATCACGCGCCACCGCAACTTTGGAGCTCTGATGGTTAGGCATGCTTCCCTGGATATGGCTGAGTTTGAACGATTGATTTAATCTAGTAGTGAGAGCTCTCAGTTCAGGACCAAAGGGCCAGGGAGGACCTTTGCTCTGGATCGGACTGTTGCACTCATCATGACCATGGCCCATGATGCCACATTTGTAGCAGTAGTCTGATAGTCTTTCGTATTTAAATTTGATCCAAAGCTTTTCCATATCCGTTCGTTTAAGAACAAAGCCTTTCCTGAGAGGCTTTTCAATATTGATAAGGACTTTGAGGCGAACGAAAGAAGATACAAAATCACCCTCTGTACCTGCTTTGTCGAGCTCGATAAATTCTCGAATGGAGCTTGCTATAGTTCGGGCACTTTTGGAGTTCATGTGACTAACAAGAAGGCCAAATACTTGTATCCAGAATGGACTTTTAGAGAATTCTAGTTCCTCCACAGACTTGTTTGATAGAGATATAGACTAAAAGACATACTTTATGATATGTTTTTATATATTTTAATGAGAATTTCTTTTGAGCAATGAATTCCATTTACTATATTTGTGCGTGTGTCTAGTATTCACAAAGAGTATTTGATCTAGTGTGTAGAGTATGACTTACACACAGAAGACTATATCATAAGTTCTTTTGGAATACAAGTTTATTGTTCGCAGTTTTAGATGGAATTGGATACACCATCAATAGAACTGTAGCACAGAATTTCAATAGGTCAGTCTTGACCACGGGGAATGGTTTAATTCTAACTTTTTGTGCTAGTATACTTTGTGTATATTGAACTGGACCCAGTTGAATTAATTATTTTATACTGACTTTATAAAATAATTTAAATCTCATGATTATTATGATTACTTATGCTCTTAATCCGAAT
>QLOD02144988.1:0-16859 GCA_003260245.2 Sideroxylon spinosum | reverse complement strand
CTGCGCCAGTATGAACCAATTGGAAGAAGTGAAACCCTACCGACCGTCCGATCAGGCTTTCCTTTTTTTTCTTTTTTTCCTTTTTTTTTAAATTTTAATTTAAGACCCGCAATTGTATAAAATTAAAAAATAACGATAGAATATAATTCATTTTGAATTGTTTATTAAAACAATAGTAAAAAAAATTATACTAATAAATTTGTGTAAATAATCCATACTTCAGAATTTTAATAACTTCATGATTAATAATAACTTTTTTATTTTTAGTTTTATTTTTTTGAATTAATTAAATATTTTGAAATGCTTTATTTTTTGTTTTTTATTTATGATGTTCATATTTCTTTTTTAGTTTTTTTCATTTTTTCAAGTATGAGATTTTTAATACTTTATTTTTCATTCTATCCTTTATTTAAGAGGTTTTTACACTTTTTTACATTTTTATATGAATTTAAAAATTAATTTTATATAAAATAAATTATTTTTCACGCACATTGTAACTACACTAATAAAATAAGAATTGAGATGAAATTTCTATTTAGAATTACACTAAATTTCATGCGTTAGAATAATTTGTGGATGAAAATCGCTTCATTAGAATTTATGATATAATACTTAGATTTTATGATATTGATGATCAACATATTTGTAAGGATTTGAGATAAACATATTTTTGGAGATAAATCAATATTGTCGAGAGTTTAATTTTAGATAAACATATATGGTGTGTTAAAAAAAAAAAAAACCTCTAACTTTTTATTTATATTTTATCACCTTATATATTTTTCACTAAAGTTTATTTTTTAGAAACTATAATTTTTAGACGTGTTAATCACATTTGTTAAAAAAAAAATTAAGGATTTCTCCACTGTGAGTAGGGGAATTGGTTGAGTATAACTACTCTGTAGGTAAAAGAAAAAATATTCATTCTTATTATCCACTTTTTATAAAAGATAATATAATAACAAAAGGAAATTAAATATAATCGCAATTGAATAAATAACTATATAATAGCAAAATAAAACAAAATTTATCTACAAGATATTTAAGGGTTGAACTTTGAGAGAGTAAGAATCACTTTGAGCTTGAACTCAAATGAGCAAAACCCTTCACTAATTCCAAAGCCTTAGAGGTAATCTAATTCCCTAATTAAACATCATTATTTGTTAATAAAAGCTTCAGTTATATTGTTTATTTTTGGTAAGTTGGCAACTTTTAAATTTATCTTTATTTTATTTAATTCATTTTTTTAATTTTTTTGATAAGTATTTTTTTATAATTTTTAATTTAATTTTAAGTTATTAGATTTAGAAAACCTTCGAAATGCCTAGTTTAAGATTTTAGGGTTCAGTGCTTACCAAAGCCTTAAAGGTAATCTGATTACCTAACTAAGCATCAACATTTGTTGACAAAAAATTTTTGTTTAAGCTATATTGTTTGTTTTTAG
The DNA here is from genome assembly GCA_003260245.2 of Sideroxylon spinosum. Taxonomy (NCBI): domain Eukaryota; kingdom Viridiplantae; phylum Streptophyta; class Magnoliopsida; order Ericales; family Sapotaceae; genus Sideroxylon; species Sideroxylon spinosum. The sequence continues at coordinate 15,415 of QLOD02144988.1, read as the reverse complement.
TAAATTGGTGACTTTTAATTTTATATTTATTATGTTTTATCATTTCTTGCTTTTTTGTTTTGATAATTATTTTTTTAATTTAACTTTAGGTTATTGGGCTTGCGACTCTATTTACGATTCTTAGAGAGGTTCTTAATTCAATGTTGCAATATCATGTAGAGTTATGATGATGTTGGTTGGTTGGTTTACTTTTTTCTTGTTAGATTGTAGAGTTGATCATGGTTGAACCTGTTATCAATTAGTTAGTTCATATTTTCCTGTGTTTATAGAATGTATCAATATTTAGGAAATTGGTCTATAGTTTTTTGTTTACCCTTAAAAATGTGTAAGGGCGGTCCTGAGATTCAATAGAAATGAAATTGTTACTTCCCCTAAAGTGGGTTTAACTCTATACCATTCTAGAATTACTAACCAAACCAAACTAAACTAAACCTTTTCCTACTAAGTGGGGTCGGCTATATGGATTTGACGACGCCAATTAAATCTATTGAGGGCCATGTCTTCCATTAGGTCGATAGAAACAAGGTCATATCGAATAATTTCTTTTCAACTTTTCTTAGGTCTTCCTCTCTCTCTCCCTCTCCTGCTCCTAGCAATCTTTATGCTTTCACACCTTTTAACCGGTGCTTCTATTGGACGTCTTCTAACATGACAGAATCATCTTAAACGATTTTCTCCCATTTTATCTTCAATTGGTGCTATTCCTACTTTGCCTCTAATCTCCTTGTTCATAATCCTGTCTCACCTTGTGATCCCACACATCCATCTTAGCATTCTCATTCCCGTAACTGCCATCTTCTGAATATGATTATGCTTTATTGCCCAACACTATGATACATACAATTCTTACCGCCACTTTATAATACCTTCCTTTCACCTTAAGGGGGACTTTTCGATCACAAAAACTCCCGAAACACTCCTCCATTTGGTTCACCCGCCCTGAATCATATGTCTTACATCATTATTAATCCCTCCATCCTGTTGCGCCATAGATCTAAGGTACCTAAAGTTTTCTTTCTTTATAATCTTTTGTGTGCCCAAACTTACTTCTATATCCCTAGTTGTTCTACTTTGGTTAAAATTACATTCCATAGATTTCGTTTTACATCTACTTAGCCTAAACCCTTTTGTTTCTAACGTTTCCCACCACAATTCTAACTTAGCATTCACTCCTTCTCTCGTCTCATCTACCAAGACAATGTAATCTACAAATAGCATACACCACGGTACCTCATCCTAAATATGTCTTGTAATCTCACCCATAACTAAGGCAAACAAGTACGGGCTTAACGTTACGCTTTGGTATAGACTAATCGTGATAGGAAATCCCTTAGTCTCTCCGTTAGTCATCTGTATAGATGTAACGGCTATATCATACATGTCCTTTATTGCCTCAATATATGCGACACACACTCCTTTCTTTTCCAATATTCTCCATAGAATCTCCCTAGGAATCCGGTCATATGACTTCTCCCAATCAATGAACACCACGTGTAAATATTTTTGACCTTCTCTATACAGTTCCGTTAACCTCCTTAGTCAAAAGATCACCTCCATGGTTAATCTCCCAAGCATATAACCAAATTGATTCTCTGAAACGTTTTTTGTCCGTCTTAGTCATCTCTCATTAACTCTCTCTCATAATTTCATCGTATGGCTCATCAATTTAATCCCGCGGTAGTTCGCACAGTTCTAAATATCTTCTCTATTCTTGTATATGGATATAAGTATACTTTTCCTTCATGCATCAGGCATCTTCTTATTCTTTAGCACTACGTTAAAAAAGCTCTGTCAACCAACTTATGCCATCCTCCTCCAAGCACCTCCAAACCTCAATAGGGATACCATTTAGCCCAACCGCTTTCCCATTCTTTATTTTTTTCAGTACTTCTTTTACTTCCTCCCTACTGATTCTCTTATAGAACATATGATTCGCTTCTTCCCTAAAAGTGATAAGCGATCCCAATTGTATGTCACTACAACTGCTTTTGTTAAATAACTTGTAGAAGTAGCTTTTTCAATGCTCCTTTATCTTCTCTTCCCTTACTAACACCTTTTCATTCTCATCCTTAATGCACTTAAACTTGGTTTAAGTCTTTGGTCCGCCTATCTCTGGCTTTAATAAAGTTGAATATCTCTTTTTCGCCTTCCTTAGTATCGAGTCACCTACCATTTTAGAATTACTCTATCTCTTTTATTCCTCTCTCATCAAAATTTGATTTTTGTTTAGTTCAAGCGTGTGCAATGATTCGGGTTGGATCCACCGACATATTTCAGAAGCTTTTTGTCCACTCATTAACATGTTGGTCCTATTACAATTCCTACCTAATTAGCTACCTAAAAATTAAATAATAGCAATTATTTTCAATGCTTATTTGTTTATATATAGTTTTTTAAGTAAAGGCAAACATATTATTATTTGGACAAAAGTAATACATTATCCCGGGTCTATTGTAGGTTTGGCTTTATTATAACCTCCTCCTAATATCCGAAGTACCTTTCTTATGCAACGGCAAGAATTATTTCTTTTTCATTTCTAAATGACCGCTTAGTTTTAAGATTGACTAATCTCATGATCAAAACACGATTTCTAGTTTGAGCTAAAATCACAGTTTTCAAAGTGAGGTTTCTCATTAAATTTTAGGGGAAAATACAATATATTAATGCGATTTTGGGAAATTGAAAATCACATTTCATTAATAACACTTAGACAAATAATTTTTTCTCCACAATTTTGATCAAGTATTTAGGATATTAGCAGTAAAAAAAAAATGGAAAGCCTTTTAAAAATCCAAATAATACATTATTAAAAAAGGAGTCACGTGAGGAAAAGTGATGAACCAGAGCAAATATTGTCTTGTATCCAAATAATTCGGACTTGATTGAGAAATGGTAGCTTCAAGTCTTTGAATCACTTCAAGTTCGAGCGCTAAGGATAACTATCCTTTAAACAAAATTTAAGTCTAAATGTCATGCCGATAAAAAAATTTTATTTTTAGGTTAAATCTTGTCTAGATGATATCTTCTAGTCATTGTAGCTAGAATTGTAGAATTTCAAGAAATTTTTGGTCTTTTTGGCTCGATTCTTTGTAATTTATACGAAAAGGAAAAAAGAGCACGAATCCAGAATACATCTTTAAGGGGGTAAGAGAGGTTCCTTGGGGTTATTACTTGATTTATTCTCTTTGACTAGGTTTATGATGTAATATAATCAAGTTTGGCATCCAAAATTGATAGCTTAAGTTTTGTGTTTTGATTGAATTCAATTGAGGTAAATATTTGTTTTCAATTAATTTTTCATCTTTAAAACATTTAGAATAAGGGTAAATTACACATAGACTCCCTAAATTTTTAGGTAATTACTATAGACCCCTCAATGTTTGATATTTACAAATACCCTCTTATTTTGAAATGTTACTAACCTCCAACCCTCTCCGTTAGGATGAATGATGATGTCAGGAAAAAAATTTTCCCTATACAATAAGTTTAGTTGTTATAATGGATCATTGTGAGATTGAAACAGAAACTATTGAGCTACTTGTTCTAAACTGTCCAAAATTGAGGCAAGTTCAGGTTAAAGAAACCAAGCTTTCAAATGTTGCCATTTCTTGGGCTTTGAATAATTTGATTGAACTTTTTATTTGATTGATGAATTGAAAGTGAAAGAACAGAAGGAAAAAAAGGTTATTTAGTCTAGTCATAATTTACAAATTAATCTAGGAAAATATATCAATTGTAAATGTTTCTCATTTATTTATGTTGTGAGATAAAAAAGAAGAGTTTTTTCTACCCTATCAATAAGAATAAATATTTATACAATGTTTGATACCCCAGCTATGCGGGCTCCATCTTTTTCATACTCATTGACAATTTGAGCTGAAGAGATATATATGTATTTTGGTGGACTCAACTAATTGAAGATCATTGGGTTTTTTTTTTCCCTCTTAACATGCACAGACACCTCATCCAAATTGAGCTGGAATTAAGCAATTACTTCACCTTTCTTCCATTTATAGAATAAGTAACTCGTAAGCATCACCCTCTTGTACTTGTTCATTGTCCAAGTGATGCTTGTTGGTTTGGTCTTCTCCAAAAGGATCATAACTTACTATGTGCTAAGCAAATGAACTCTTCTCAAATTATCAAATGTTATTGTTAGATGATTTGTTCCCCAATATTGGAAATGTGTTCCTAGTGTTGGAAATGTGTATACTTTTAGTGGATTTCAGAATGCCCATACAGCAAGGCAAGGCTATATTGCATGGAGACTAAACGGCATCCACCCAAACAATCAAGCTCATAAAGCTTCAAGAAGGAAACGATCATTGAGTCACAAATCAGGTTCCACACAGGTAGCCAATATCCTCCCTTAAAAACAAACCCTAACGGTAATACACCATTTCAAATAATAAGACACTTGAACCAAATAAAAGTTGGAACAAGCAAGAAACCAAGGGTATGCCTAACAGTCAACCTATGAAACATCAAAAGAAAAGATCGTTATAGCCACCAAGCCTTAATCTAGCACTACATCTTCAAACCCAAAGCCAATAGGCAAGATAACAGTCCACAATTATATAGACCTCTGACTTAACTTGCCAAGTTCCCACAGTATTGAAAACATCAGACATTCCATCAGGAAGTCACCAACTGCCAGCCCCCAACTAGCTCGAACAATCTCCAAACTCCCATAGCAGCCTCATATCGCCCAGCTGAAATAACCAATCACAGTGACACAATTACAGCAGTCCACAAACACAACTCAACGGCAAGAAATAAGCCACTATGCAACAAAAAGACACTTCACAACATGATGGAAGCATCAAAAGAACACTAACACTTCACAATATAAACACGCGAACCCCAGGAAGCCAATATGCACAAATAGTGTTTTTCTTATTTTACTCCTTCTTATCTTACATATTCGTCAATTTTTTTTTAACAAAAATCATCAATTTTTTTGCTTAATTAAGATTTTATTAAAAAAACAAACAAAAATGAGAAATGAAGAGCGATAAAATAAGAAAAACATATAAATTTTGGTTACTTTATTTTATTTTTTAAAGTTTTAACAGTTGATTTAATAGAAGGAATTAATTTTAACTATATTTAAAAGTAAAAGAGGTAAATATACTTTTTGAATATTGACAAATGTAAGTGTAATTGCCAAAATACTAATAAAAGGTGGGTATGATTTATCCTATTATTTATTATAAGCTTCGAAATAAAGTGCACTTGGGATGATGTAATTTTAACAAAAGTGACTAACCATTTAATAATGATTCCTTTGATGACAATGATGATATTTTCTACGACATTGAAGGTAAAAATAATGATATATTGAATTGTAATCCATTTTTTACATTTGTTTTCAAATATTTTCGTTGATATTTTTATCATTGATATCGAAGGTTTTTTTAAGATAAATTTTATGTATATTAGATGCATTTGCATCTGTAATTTGGTTATAACACTTGTTTTCACGGTTCGATTTAAGTGGCCAACCAATTGATAGTTTAATGGATATTGTGTAGACCTTTGGTGGAGTGCAGTTTTTATCTTTCTAACCACAACAAATTTATTAATTTCTAATTTGTAACTTTTTCAACTCTAATGATTCAGTATTGAAGTTTTAGGATTTAAATATATATTGCCACGACTTCAAATTTGGTAATGCTTGATCTCATAGTCTCTTTGTGGTAGTTAAGAGTGCTGGGGTGAAACAATGTTGTTAATTTATAGAACTATTGTTTAATGGTATATGGGATACATATTATAGATGCTGGTTTTATATTCTGCTTGTGAAATTCTTACTTACTATGGTTAAAGTACAATGACCAGAGTCTTCCTATATTTTCAATAGCTACATCAAGCTTCTTAGATGTCAACTTCCTTGATGAGGACTGTGGTATAAAATAGAAGAAAAGGCCACTTATAATGGAATGGCTATTTTGCTGATTATTGGAATCTTAGAAACCATGAGATGTCAAACATCGCTTTTGAAAGCCCATATTCACAGAATTTTGGGTACTTTATTTATGAATAACTTTTCTTCCTCCCCCATCTAGAATGTTAGTCTGTTAAGTTCTTTGAACAAACAGTTATATCCATGCACAGTTACCAAGAGAGCAACTAAAAAATTAAATTTCTTAGGTTCTTCCTGTGCCAGCATGTCTACAAAGTTTCATACCATGTTTATAATCTTGGTTTCAAAAGATTGATGTCTATTAATAGAAAAATAAGTAAATAATGGAAAACTGTTGAATAAGTTGAGTCCATTTGCTTACTAGTTAAAAAATAACTGGGGACAAAATGCTTTCAAAGATGTTCATAGTCTTGGAGATGTACCACACTTTGGGGGTGAGAAATTCAGATGTGTAAATATTGCACTCACTCCTTTCTATTTCTGGTTTTATGTCTATGAGATATGTGGCAAGTTCAGCAAAGGGGCAGAGGGTATGAATGAATTTTTCTTATTTCTGAAAATTCATTTGATGCTGGAAGTATAAAAATTCAAAGACAAACACAACCTTAACCAAAGTGTAAATTAAAGTTAACCACCCCACATATATCCAAACACAGTAGTTCTTCTAGTCAATCCCATGCCTCTTCTTTGGCTCCAAAACAAAGCCCTAAACCTTGTTGGGGTCAAGAAGAGACTTGGACACACCCTCCTTCTTCATGCATCTCTTAGCCCATGCAGAAATCTGCCCCTATGCTGAACTTGCCACATATTTACATATCCATAGAAGAGTAGGGACTGAGCGCAACATCTACACATCTGAATTCCTCACGCCAAAGTATGGCTCATCTTTAATTGCTCCTTCTGAAACCCTGAGGCAATCTAGAAATTCCTTTTTAGCTACTTCATGTACTTCTTTTTTGGCCCAAAACATCCTTCCTGCATCATTGATCAACAATTTAATAGCATTAAAACTTTAACATGTTAACTACTTTTTTTTTAGGACAATGAAGAATTAGAGGCATGAATTCTTTCTAGAAATATATATATATATGTATGGCCTATCACTTGCCTATCTTAATTGTTCCCAAAATAAAAATTTAGTAACAGCTCACATTTTTGTCAACATAGTCAGCCCAGAACCTAGGTTGAGCACTTTGGTGAGGGTTAGAAGGCAAAAGTGGGTACTTATTGTCCTTCCAAACCTCATCAGTGAACTAAACAATTATGAGGGACTCAGAGACTGGTTTTTCATTGATTTATATGAGGTATACAATTTTAGTTGGGGTGTAGATTGCTCCCAATTGTGGTTACGTATTATATGATGTTGTTGAGTGGTTGTTGCCCATGTTCATTATCTGCTGGTCCATGATGCTTGGTGTATGTGTAGGAAATCTCTCCTATTAGCCTTCTGCTGCATCGGCTTGTCCTGTGCTGGAGTGGATATCTGGTTGTTTGCTGGTTATTACTTTTCATTTCAATATTAAATTTTCATCAATTTCCTGATCTAATTTAAGCTATCTGTGACTCACGATGATGGTTAGGGTTGGTTGCAACCATTTATTGTGGAGGTACCTTGTCCACTGTTGTAGCTTCTGGTGGAGGATTGGTTAGCTGGCTGATTTTCATCAGGTTATGATACAGGGAATTTAACTGCTCAAGCATGCTTTGTTAGGTTAGAGAACAATGTGTTGGAAATCATACTGGCTTTAGTTTGTTTCTGATTTGGTTTACTGCTGTGGTTTGGTTTTTGGATTCACCTACCTGCTGATTTGCTGAACTGTTTGTGTATATTGGCTTGCTAAGGTTCATGTGGTTATGTTACAGCATCAGTGCTCTTTTGATGCTTCCATCATGTTGTGTGTCTCTTTGCTACTGAAGTGGCTTATTCCTTGCCGTTGAGCTGTGTTTCTGGACTGTTTCAATTGTGTCGTTGCTATTGGCTATTTTAGTTGGGCGTTGCGAGGCTGCTATAGGAGTTTGTTTTTAAAGGAAGGATGTTAGCTACCTGTGTGCCTGATTTGTGTCTCAATAATCCTTTCATTCTTGAAGCTTCAGTAGCTTGATTGTTTGGGTGGATGTTGTTTAGTCTCCAAGCAATATAATCTTGCCTTGCCATGTTGTATGAGTGTTCTGAAATCCTCTAAAAGTATACACATTTCCAACACTAGGAACACATTTCCAATACTGGGGAACAAATTAACTAGCACTAACATTTGAAATTTTGAGAAGTGATCATTTGCTTAGTATACGGTAAGCTCTGATCCTTCTGTAGAAGACTAAACCAGCAAGCATCACTTGGATAATGAACAAGCACAAGAGGGCACCATAAATGGAAGGAAGGTGAAGTAATTGCTTAATTCGAGCTCAATCTGGAGGAGGTGTCTGTGGATGTTAAGGAGAAAAAAAAAAAAAATCCAACGATCTTTAATCAATTGAGCCCACCCAAAAAAAAAAAACAAAACAAAAATCTCTTCAGCTCTAAATTATCAATGAATATGAAGAAGATGGAGCCCATATTATTGGAGTATCAAACATTGTACAAATATTTATTCTTACTGATAGAGCATAGGAAACTCTTCTTTTTTATCTCACAACATAAGTAAATCAGAAACATTTACAATTGACATATTTACCTGCATTGATTCATAAATTATAACTAGAATAAATAACCTTTTTTCCCCTCTATCCTTCCACTTTCAAATCATCAATCAAACAACAAGTTCCAATAGCTTATTCAAGACCCAGGACTTGGCAACATCTGAAAGCTTGGTTTCCTCAACCTAAACTTGTCTTAATTGTGGACAGTTTAAAGCAAGCAACTCAACAGCTTCTGTTTCAAACCCATAACAATCCATTATAATAACTAAACTTATTGTATAGGAAAAAACAAAATTGCTGATGTCATCATTCATCTTAATGGAAAGGGTTGGAGGTTAATAACATTTCAAAATAAGAGGGTATTTTTAAATTTCAGATGTTGAGGGGTCTATAGTAATTATCTAGAACTTTAAGGAGTCTATGTGTAATTTACTCTTATTCTAAACGTTTCAAAGCTCGTAAATTAATTGAAAACAAATATTTACCTCGAATGAATTCAATCCAAAATGTAAAACTCAAGCTATTCATTTTGGATGCCAAACATGATTATATTACATCTTAAACCCAATCAAGAAGAATAAATCAAGTAATCACCCCAAGGAACTCTCTCTTACCTCCTCAAAGATGTATTTTGGATACATGCTCTTTTTTTTTTTGGTATAATTATAAAGAGTGGAGTCAAAAAGATCGAAAAATTCTTGAAATTCTATAATCCTGGCTACAATGACTAGATGATATCATCTAGACAAGATTCAATTTATAAATGAATAAATGTTACAAGCATAACATTCAAACTTAGATAAAATTTGTTTAGTGGATTGTTATCTTTGGCATTCGGACTTGAAGTGATTCAAAGGCTTGAAGCTACCATTTCTCAATCATGTTCGAACTATTTGGACGCAAGGTAATTTTTTTCTCTAGCTTATCACTTTCCTCGTGTGGCTCCTTTTTTAATAATGTATTATTTGGATTTTTAAAGGGATTTTTTTTTTGCTGCCAATATCCTAAATACTTAATCAAAATTGTGAAGAAAAATTATTTGACTAAGTGTTATCAATGAAAATTTGATTTTCAATTGCGCAAAATCGCATTAACATATTGCATTTTCCCTAAAATTCAATGAGAAACCTCACTTAGAAAACTGTGATTTTAGCTTAAACTAGAAATCGTGTTTTGATCATGAGATTAGTCAACCTTATAACTAAAGGGTCTTTCGAAAATTAAAAAAGAAGCAATTATTGTTGTTTTATTCAAAAGATAGTTAGGAAATTAGTAAAAGAAGGTCATAATAGAGCCACACTTGTAATAGGCCCTGAATAATGTATTACTTTTGTCCATATAATAATATGCTCGCTTTTACTCAAAAAATAAATAAATAAACAAATAAAAATTGAGAATAATTTCTATTGTTTAATTTCTAGGTAGCCGACGTGGTAGGAATTGTAGTACGACAAACATGTTAATGAATGGACAAAAAACTTTTGAAATATATAGGTGGATCCAACTAGCCAACCCGACCCATTGCACACCTTTGAACCAAACAAAAATCAAATTTTGATAAAAGGGAAATAAAAGAGGTAGAGTAATTCTAGAATAGTATAGAGTTAAACCCACTTCAGGGGAGAAACAATTTCATTTCTGTTGAATCTTAAGACCTCCCTTACGCATTTTTAAAGGTAAATAAAAACTATACACCAATTTCCTGAATATTGATGCATCCTATAAATACAGGAAAATATGAACCAACTAATTGATAACATGTTCAACCATAATCAACTCTATAATCTAACAAGTACAAAGAAAACCAACCAACCAACATCATCATATCTCTACATGAACACTTTGTGAATAATAAACCCTATAACATAATATTACAACATTGAATCAAGAACCTCTCTAAGAATCGTAAATAGAGTCGTAAGCCCGATAACCTAAAGTTAAATTTAAAAAAATAATTAGTAAAAAAATAATAATGACAAAATATAATAAATATAAAGTTAAATGTCGCTAATTTACTAAAAACAAACATTGTAACTTATGTAAACAAAAATATTTAATGTTGATGCTTAGTTCGGTAATTAGATCACCTCTAAAGCTTTGGAAAGCACTGAATCCTCAGATCTTGAACTAGGCCTTCTAAAGTTCTTCTAAATCCGATAACCTAAAGTTAAATTAAAAATTATGAAAAATACTTGTCAAAAAAATAAAAAACAAAAAATGAATAAAATAAAGTAAAAATAAAATTAAAAGTTGCCAACTTACCAAAAACAAACAATATAACTAATGCAAACAAAGCTTTTATCAACAAATATTGATATTTAATTAGGGAATTAGATTACCTCTAAGGCTTTGGAAGAGTTCTACTCATTTGAGTTCAAACTCAAGTGATTCTTACTCTCTCAAAGTTCAAACCTCAAATATCTAGCATATAAATTTCATTTTATTTTCCATTACATATTTATTTATTTAGTTGCGATTATATTTAATTTCTTTTTGTTATCATATTAATTTTTCTAAAAAGTGGATGATAGGAGTGAACATTTTTTATTCTATCTCTAGGGTGGGTATACTCTACCAATTCCCCTACTCATAGTGGAGAAATCCTTACACTTGTGAGCACTAATGGTGCCAAGACATCATCATCACGTAAAAAACTTCCCAGACATGTGAATATTTTACAAAACTTTAACTTGACAAGGAATGCAAAAGGTAATGTGATAATGTGAAAAGGAATGGTAGACCTACTTCTGACACGTGTCATTTAAAAGAGGCATTTTTGTATAAAACACCAAAATGATAGTTGAGCCAATACTTCCATTAAAAAATATTTCTAAGAGATACACAAACCTTTTTGGGTGCTAACGAACGAGGTAGCTAACCATTTTTTTATGGTAATAGAATCGTGAAAAATAAATTTATTGAATACATAAGTTTTAATGAGCAACCTTTTGCTTTAAGCAAGAGTAAACATTTTAAACTTTTATTTAAAATGGTTCTACACAACAATATTGTGTTTTTTTAAGAAATACATATAGAATAAGAGATAAGAGGGGTGGTGGTTAGAAAAAGAAGAGAGAGAAATATTATGATGCTAATTATGATAGAAGATAACTTAATCAACAAAGAGGAAGATAAAACAATGAAAACGGATAGCTTGTAAACCGTTTGACTAAAATCTAACGATTCGGATGCATTTATACTATTTCATTTAAAAAAAAAGTGAATGCATTTGGGCTATTGAATTTTAATCCAATGATTCTGATTTTATGTCACAGTACTGGCATAGAAAGCTATGTCAGCCTCACCAAATCCATAAGAAGAACATAGTGAAAATATATGTACATTTTAGTGGCATACACTATATAACTAAAAGACATTAAAACTGTATTAAAATAAAGGAATTTTTAATAACCTTAAAATTTTAAATGTTTAATGTATTGACTAAAAAATTAATTTTTTTAAAAAAATAGAGGGAAAATGGGTCGAAAGTGGCCGAAGCTTTCTTAAACTTTCCGTTGATTTTGTTTTCCTTGGCCACCACGTGTTATAAATATGGATATGGATATATATATATATGATACATACGTTATGTATGATGATTGAAAAAAAAAAAAAAAAAAGAACCCGTGGCATTCACAGAAAGTAATTGCTGGCAACCTAAACTCTTTTAAGCTTACCTTAGTCACTCCCCTACCCCATAGGTTTAATTAGTCACCTCCCCTTTTCCCTTCTTTCCCATTCCCGTGTACTTTCTCCCCTCCCCCAGGGGTGTGTAAATATATATAGTATGTACGAAAAACGGAGAACATCCTAGGAAGAGAGAGAGAGAAAGAGAAAGTAAAGGCTTAAGTTCTTGGATAGCGGGGTTTTGTTAGTTTTGATGTCATGATCATTATAGCAGTGTTGGATTGTGGTGATTTGAATCGAGGTGAGAAATATGAAAGAACAAAGTTTTAAACTTTGGGGTTTCTTCATCTTTAAGATAGGGAATTAGTGTATTATTTATACTTTTTGGAATGTCTTGGCATATTTTAAATACAAATTTTTAAGTTTCCAAACCAAACGAAATTTTTCTTTAAGGAAGAAAATGAACAATAAAAATCGTAGGCTCGCACTCGTTCATTTTTCTTCAGTGCCCGCAACTCCCCCTATCGAACTAACGTTACACTCTTTTGTTATGAAAATTTATAAAATGGAAAGAAATAAATATATTAAAATATTTAATAGAGGTATAATTTTGGATTAAGTTTATATATTATTAAATTAATATTAAGCTTGGTAGCTGAATCTTGGATGACATTGAAATTGTGATTAGATTTATAAGATTTGCCATTCAATGCTGAGATTTGCCATTTAGTGTTAAGATTTTCTACTCAATACTGAGATATGCTATGATATGTTAAACTAAGATGAATATGTGTTCTTTACAAATAGAGATATGAACTTATGAAAGTTGACTTACTCACCGACATTCTTCCTAAGCTTTAATAGAACAAAAGTGAAACCTAAGAAATTGTTGATTTTGGAGAAAGTGAGGATAGTATACAAAATAGAGGGTCATGAGATACTTTTAAGCTGAAAAGCCTTAAACCTACGCAGGGTCAGGTAATCATGCCCGTGGACTAGTAATGACAATGACGGCGAAAATAGTAAGGCTCATTGTGGCTCTTAGACCCAGATCTATAAACAATGATGCAAGAGTTTTTTGTGACCTTTATACATATACATGAATTGGTAATAATTTGGACTGTCATTGTAATCGTGAGACACTCTTGTATAGTATTCTTCCTTACCTTGGGACAAGAAAATAATAAATGAAGAAAGGTTGACAAAAGAAATAAAAGTTATGAATTGATGCTGTCCTATTTTGCTATGCGTTAATATAACAATGTTTTCTTATAATATTCACGGTTTAATGTGATTCTCAAAATGCATTATAAAAAGTACATTTTTATACAACGTGAATATAAGTTGTTTGGTTCTCACGTCCCTACAGACTGTATTGCAGGTATAGAGCTCGAGACCTAAGAGGGTCGGCATAGTTGTTTGAAACCGTATAGTTCTATTTAGTAGTATTTTATGATTTAGATGTAATAACATTAAAACTTTATGTTATATAGAAATATCGTTTTGCAAGTGAATGAAACTTATGTTGTTTGATGTTAAGTTAAACCTAGGTGTATATTTTATTAGTAAAATAATTATTATTTTTTATTTATATTGATAAATATGATGATCACTGGCTTTAAAAAGTAATAGTGAGACTATAATGGGTCAGGTGTATTAAAATTTTCAATTTAAACTCACCCATCGGGATTTTGGGATTTTTTGGGGCGTGATAAAATCGAAATGACATAATTATATTTTATTAGATTAAAATGAAGGATAGAAGAAAAAAAAAATTGATCACGGTGAAGGTGATTCTTTTGATACTTTTTTTTTAACAAATGCGATTGTCTAACAATTACAGTTTCTCAAAAATAAAAAATAGACTTTAGTGAAAAATATATAGGATGAAAAAAAAAAGTTAGAATTTTTATTTTTTTTAACACAACGAATATGTTTATCTAAAATTAAATTCTCAACAATGTTGATTTTATCTCTACAAATATGTTTATCTCAAATCCTCACAAATATGTTGATTACCATTATCATAAAATCTAAGTATTATATAATAAATTCTGATGAAGTGGATCTTATCCACAAATTATTCCAATGTATGAAATTTATTGCAATTCTAAATAAAAATTTCATCTCATTTCTTTTCTTATTAATAGCAGTGGTAGCTATAATACGTATGAAAAATGATTTATTTTATATAAAACTAATATTTAAATTCATATAAAAAATGTAAAAACATGCAAAAACCCCTTGAATAAAGGATAGGATGAAAAATAAAGTATTAAAAATATCATACTTGTAAAAATGAAAAAAAAAATAAATATGCAAAATCATAAATAAAAAAAATAAAGCATTTAAAAATCTTTAATTAATTCAAAAAAAAATAAAAACTAAAAATAAAAAAATTTTTTTTAATCATAAATTTATTAAAATTCTGAAGCATGGATTGTTTCCACAAATTTATTAATCTAATTTTTTTTTCTAAGTTTATAATAAATAATTTAAAATAAATTATATCCTAATCCTTCTCTTCTCTTTTGGGCCTTTATGGTAGTGGGCCTTATATTAAAATTAAAAAAAAAAAGAAAAAGAAAAGAAAAGTCTTAACGGTAGGGTTTTTTCTTCCAATTGGTCCAGACTGGTGCAATGAATGTACAGCCGTTTGAAAACCGTAAACCCATGATTGCATTGTGGGTGGGAAACATCCACTCCATGTAATGATGTAAAGTCCAAGATCTGCGATGCCAGAATACTCTGTCGTTGAAGCTTTGCGCATCAGACAGTCAATGGCGTTCAAACATTGTTTGCTTATATGCTTCTTGACGATAATCACTGCAACTACCCACGCTACTGCTGATTTTATTCAAGGCTGTGGTGAATTTGTGGAGGTAGATCTATTTTTCAGTAATGATCTGAAGAAAACGGCATTTCTATGATTTTGATTACGTATTATTGGTGAATTCTTATTTTATTTTACATTTTACTGGTAATATTTCCCGAGAAAATCTTCTTTCATCGATGTCTAATGCGTATTTTGGCGAAATTGACTCAAACAAACTGAAATGTCATTTTGTAACGCAGAATAGTATCCTATAAAATAATTTCATTAGTAACAAATAGATTACTTATTTCTTGATTTTGTTCGTTTGCATGGAAATGAAGAAACGATGTGTGGATTTCGCAGCTGTGATGCGAGAGTTCTGATCAACATTTAGTTTCTTATTAATTCTT
>QLOD02144909.1:0-44611 GCA_003260245.2 Sideroxylon spinosum | reverse complement strand
TTAAATAAATAATATAATTAAATTAATATGAAATATAATTTTTAATTCTACTAAATTTTTAGAAACTAATAAAATTAGATATTTTATGAATATAAACAAATTAATAATTATAAAAACAAAATTGCATTTCTAAACTCAGTTTCAGTTTTGATTCCAGAAAAAATAAACAGCAACAGAAATAGAAAACACAATCATCTGAAATAGCTGGTTTTTTTTACCTTATAAACCTTCGCAATGCTATTTTTTGTGTTTCGTTTACTACTTACTCATTCATGACTTGCACATCATTAACTAGCTCATTACCTACATGTTCATCTTTTCGGTTTGGAATATTAATTTATTGTTCAGGCATGTTGCTTGACCGTGTTACAATAAGATGAACAACAAGCTAAGGAGAAACCCTAGGTGTAGTAGTTTTCACTCGAATCTCTCGCACATCCACCTTTCATGGTTCCCCACTTCCACTGATCTAGCCATTCTCACGTATATACAACATTCATGGTTCTCCACTCCCATTGAACTAGCCATTCTCAATGAAACAGGCATTACTAGTCTCAGCACTACTAGAATCCAAAGCAATTGCGCGGTCTTAACTTGGGCGACCGGGTCGAGCGATCACAAATAAAACTATTAGCGACTGCCTAAAGCGGTCGCTACGGCTGTCACTATTAGCTCAAATAAAATCCCCAGCCCTCTTTTCATTTTCATTTCCCTTGTATAGTTGGTTCCCCTTTCTCTTCTCCTACGTTTCTCCTCTTCCTACCGCTATGCCTTGTTGCCGCCCAGTCGCCGGAGACCGCTGCCGCCCAGCTGCCGGAACTCTTCGTGAGTTCTCCTCCTCTTGCTCTATCTCTCTCTCTCTATCTATACATATAGATATACATAATGGTTCTATGGTGTTAACGGTTTGATTCTTCTTTATACTTTCTTATTATTCTGAAACGAGGTCATCGGAGCCAAACAAACCATCGTGAATCCTATTATTTCTCATTTCTGCACGGATCGATCAAGTAAGTGGTTCCTCATTGTTTTTTTTTTTTTTTTTTGCTTTTTTTGATTTAGCAGTTCTACTATTGGAGTTTTTGTTTTTTCTTCTTTTGTTATTGACTACTTATTTTTTTCTTTAGTTTGCTCAAGAATGGCAGTATGGAAACATTTGTTTTTAATTAAAATTTTAATTTATTTTAGGAGAATCTCTGGGGAAATTGGGAAGCCATTGGCCACGGTTTTGGCCAAAAAGAGGGATTGTCTCCAGGACACCCTCCGATATCACTTTAAAACTGTTACTTAAAACTGTTTGCTTGGAACTTTTTTCAAACTGTTTGTCTTCAAGCACCAAAAGATTTCTACTTTTAACTAGCAGGAAGTTAACTATGGATTAGCTAATTGAATTGTGTGTGTAATTATTACTATGCAATATTGGTAATAACGAAAATAGAAATTAATTGTTTGTAAAGAATATCAAACTTAAATTTTTGTTTATGGAATACACAAACATTAGAGCAATTGGCATCTCAATCAATGAAGGTACACCAACAGAGAAGCTGATGCCTGGGTGAGACATGCGTAAAGGATTGGACTTTGCTTTCAAGCCGAAAGCCTCTTTATGTATATATATATATAAATAAAAAAACTAGTAACTCTAATAGTTTTTTGATTTTTTTTTAATGATTATATTTATTTTATTACATTTCAAATTTCTTTTAAATTTTAAATGGCAAAAAGACCAAATTAACAAAAAGTAAAAGGTTACTTTTTACTAAAAAGCTAATTTTTTTCTTTCTAGACTTAATCTTAGATCAATATATTCTTCCTCTTGTACAAATACATAGTATGTCAGTCGCACCTCTCTCATTCCCAAGCAGAGACTAATACCATCATAAGAACTTCGATTTGAATTTAAACGTTATAGAAATACATGTTTTTAATAATTTTTCTACTATTTTTTACATATGAAAATGAGTTTTAACAATATATATATACACATATACTGTCAACCCAAGCTTAAAAGGAGAATTTTCTCCTCATTTGATTCCAATTTCTTTAAGATGGTTGCCCTCACGTTTAATTACTTGATCTTTTGAATATGTAACATATTCTATTCTAGTGTTAGTTAATTAATTACCATAGGAGAGGGAAAGAAAAAAGGTTTGGAAATTGGAATCCATATTTCCCAACGACCAATAGGCTGTCTAAAGCCATCACCTCAGGAAATAACTTTTTAGAGAAGGAAAAAAAAAAAAAAAGAAATAACTTTTTGATAATAACATATGAATTATTACCTAATGATATTGATAACCTAGGATATCTTCCATTAATTACTCAACCTACTCTAGTGCAGTGATCATATATATATATATAAATTATCTAATTGATGAACATAACAAATAGTACTGAACTTGTTTGAGATTAGACACAAAATATGACCTTGAGAGAATAATCTAAAAATATTTTTATATAATTGAGAAAGAGATATAAGATTTAAATTAAAAAAAAAAAAATAGCAATGCTACATAATGAGAATACAAAAATCAGGTTAAGGTGACAATGGCCTTGTTATTTTAAAAATTATTTTGTTACATAAATACCATTTACTTTAAAATTTTTATAACAATAGGCTTGATATTACTTTTTGGTGAAAAAAAAATTAAAATAATATTTTTTTCTAAAAAACCTATTAAAAAACATAAAAACTAACCTTAAAAAGATAATTTTGATTGGAATATATGTCAATATAGATAGTTCATTTTCCTTCTTTTGATTTTCTATTATCGTAGTGATTTTCTTTCACAATTTCTTAAGTTGGAAAAACTTTAGCGTGGGTAAATTTTGTTAACTATTAAATGACTAAAAGAAAAGAATGTGGAATATATTGCAAGGTATATTAAATGACTGGATAACTTGTACTTTGCTAAATATTAAATGACTAAATTAGTTAATTAAGTCAAAATTTATATAAATGTTTAAAATTTTTTTATTCATACATATCTTGTTAATTAAATTTTATATAACTGCCTAATAAATAGTTTATTAGTTTATTAAGTTAAAATATATTTGTTTAAAATGAATTAATTGAACTAAAATTTTATAATGTTCAGAATGGGAAATTGAAAATTTCCTTATTATTTCTGTTGCTTACATTTCAATTTATTTAACTATATTTTTCTTTCCCTTACTCTATAATAAATTAAAAATCAAATCATAGTATATGAACGAATGCACTCTTAACACTGTCGTAACTAGTGAATTCAAATACATATATCAAGATATTTGCAAAAATTTTAATCAGAATAACAGACATATTTACGAAGAATCTGTTTCAGGCAAAAGAACACTTCAAAAGTGGTCTTTATAATTAATTACCAGAAACATAACACCTTCCAAAAAAAAAAACAACCAGAAACATAACGGCCAAAAAAAAAAAAAATTCTACTAGCAAATCATCTTATCTTAGAGGAACGCTGAAAAGCTGCTAGCAAATATTTATAACAATAGGCTTGATATTACTTTTTGGGAAAAAAATTAAAATAATATTTTTTTCTAAAAAACTTATTAAAAAACATAATAACTAACCTTAAAAAGATAAATTTGATTGGATTATATATCACTATAGATAGTTCATTTTCCTTCTTTTGATTTTCTATTATCAAGTCTAATGATGAAACAATGGATATGAGGATGCATTATGTTAATCTTGAGTGGTGGCACATTGGGTTACTTTTCAATAGTCAGTTGTTCGAGTCTTTTCAGGTCACTAGAGAACTTACCGTCCGTTAATTGTAATAGTTTAATGATTAGTTAAAATGTTCACATTCTGATGCAAATACCCTAAGTGGTTAAAATAATTAAAAAACAAATGATGCAATAAGATAAAATTAGGGTTCCATAAAAATACAGGTACATTGAATATATATACAAACATATATATGGTCAACTATTTAGCTAAGGTATATTATAAGATGTTTTGGTCAATTTGATTATTTTAGCATTTTATAGTGAAAGCTTTTGTGTCCTTGTCATTATTTGAATTTTTTTATTGTTTATTAACCTAATTAATTTGTTTTTATTTTTTTATATACTTTTGGTTTTCTTTAATTTGTATACGTTAAATAAATTTGTATATGTATATGAGGTGAAATTTTTTTGTTTTGGGTTATGTGCATTGCATTGTGTATGTTGGAGATTATGATTTGTAAACTTTGATGTGGGAAATCTGATTTTTTAAAATACTAATATTTTTGTTTTCTAATAAAAATAGTAGTAAATCATTTAAAGGAACAATGGTTTAATATGTGTAGTGTGTGAAACAAAAATAAACTTAGAAATACTTTAGACAATTATTATATTTTAAGATTTCATTGGTTGTGAACCTTCTATTGTAACTTTTATTCATTTGCATACATTAGTGAAACTTAGACCCGTTCGAGAATTGTGTACAACGCCCGTTTAGTCATCCTTGATTCGACGGATTAGTTCTATGACTAGATTCGTTTTTCTTGTGATGTACAGACGAAGATTGACGTACGCAATTCTTGAATTGTCCAGTTCAGACAGTTTGGGAATGCAATGATCCTTCAACAACTCATGCAACTCTGAAGTTAGATAAAGTTTCAGTTGATGCCATGTCGTTCTCTGGGTACATACATAGATACGAATTATGTCGTTTCTATGTCATGTACTTGGAGAACCACGCAGGCATACTGCCGAAATTTTTTCTAACAATGGGAGAAGGCATTTGAGTTGTTGAGTATAAAATGGATCGTGCATTATCGAATGGGATAGGACCAACCACCCTGTAGTGAGAAGTTTGAAGTTTAGGGCTAGGTGAATTGCATGATGTATGATCTCTTAGGCTAATTATATTTGTTCATTTAAGACTTTCACAGAAATACTTAGCAAGATGGATAAGAGTTAGATTGGTTTACTGAATAGGACATGTAGGGAATATGTAGAGGGGATTAAGCAGTTCATCGCCTTTACCAATGGGTTTGATAGTGAGTACATCAGTTGTCCTTGTAGAAAATGTGCGAATCGATATTATTACACACGAGATATTGTGCAGGAGCATTTGATCCTGAATGGGTTTTTGAAAAATTACAAGAATTGGGTACGACATGGGGAAGCGTATGTTTCCTGCCATCGAGAGGAAAGAATTGAGATGGAGGTTGATGTTACAGTTCCTGATCCGATGATTACGATGCTAAATGGTATTGCATGTGGGTTAGCACCTGAAGACACTAACCCTAAAACTGATAGGGCGGGTTGAAGTAATTCTCGCTCAGGTGCAGATGAAGAAGTGTTATGGTATTTTGAAATTCTAGATGACGCACAGACAGAGTTGTATCCTGGATGTACAGATTTCAGTAAATTACCTTTTATTTTGGAGTTATTACACTTGAAAGCTTTGAATCAGTGGAAAAACACGTCCTTCGACATGCTACTCCAGCTATTGTACAGAGTGCTCCCATCTGGTGCAAAGCTGGTTGAGTCTCACTCCCACGCTCGCAAATTAACTGAAAACTTAGGCTTCACATATGAGACTTTGGATGCATGCCCAAACAATTGTATGTTGTTTAGAAATAAGAATGCCCAGCTCAATACGTGCATTGTGTGTAAGACTTCAAGGTGGAAGGACACCAGGGTTGGTCAGAATCGTCAGAGTAATTCGAGGCCGGTTTTGAATCATGGGAAGTTTATCGCCGCAAAGCAAATGCGATATTTTCCACTTAAGCCAAGGCTGAAGAGACTTTTTATGTCATCCAAAATTTCTAAATTGATGAGATGGCATGCAGAAAATAGTGGAGAGGATGAGAAGTTAACTCACCCAGTAGACTCCCCAGCATGGAAGGACTTTGATAAGAGGTACCCCGGCTTACCTTGGATAGTCGTAGTGTGCGGCTTGGCTTGGCTGCAGATGGGTTTAACCCATTCACGTCCATGACTGGGGCAAATCATAGTATGTGGCCAGTGGTGTTGGTTTCATATAATCTTCCTTCCTGGTTCTGCATGAAGCAACCTTTCCTAATCCTATCCACTCTTATTGATGGACCCAAAGGCCTCGGGGATAAGATTGACGTGTATCTGTAGCCTTTGATTGACGAGTTGAATGAATTATGGGCTAAAGGTTTGATGACTTTTGACTCTGAAAGTAACGAAATGTTCAAGCTTCGCGCTGCATTATTGTGGATAATCAACGACTTTCCTGGATATGCTAATTTGTCTGGTTGGAGCACGAAGGGGGAATTTGCATGTCCTTGTTGCAACTAGAGTAAGAAGTCAACTTGGCTAAAACACGGGAAAAAGTGGTCCTACACGGGCCACAGACGTTTTTTACCCCCATTACATAGGTTTAGAAGAGACAAACTGTCATTCGATGGTACTTGGGAATATGGTCCAGCCCCACAAATAATGACTGGGATTGATTTGTTATTACAGCTTTAACAAGAGCATATACGCAAATTTTATGATTTCCAAGATCTGTTGGCCCCTCCACTACCTTCTTTTCCTGTTACAAACAGAAAGCGCAGTCATAACTAGAAGAAAAAAAGTATTTTCTAAGAGTTACCGTACTGGAAAGACAACATATTGAGGCACAACTTGGATATTATGCACATCGAGAAAAATGTGTGTGATAATATATTATGGACCATTCTTGGTGTTAAGGGAAAGTCCAAAGACAATGCCAATGCTCGTCGTGATTTGCAAGAAATGGGGTTGAGAAAACCATTGCACTTACAATTAAGAGAGTCCAGTAAGGCATACATACCTCCTGCACAATACACGATGAGTAAGATGAAAAAGAGGCATTCCTCTCCGTTTTGAAAGGGGTTAAGGTACCTGATGACTATTGTTATAATATTTCAAAGCGTGTGAATATGAAAGAAAGGACTTTACAAGGTTTGAAGAGTCATGACAATCACATTCTCATTCAATAATTAATTCCTATTTCAATCCGAAATTGTTTGCCTAAGAATGTTGTTAAGCCATTGATTGAGGTCAGTAACTTCTTCAGACAACTTTGTTCACGAGTTCATCGCACAGATGATTTGAAAAGTCTCCAGGATAGAATTGTGCTAACACTGTGTCATTTGGAGAAACTCTTCCCTCCGTCATTTTTCGATGTAATGGTCCACTTGACCATACATTTAACCAGTGAAGCCTTGCTTGGTGGACCTGTCCAATTTAGGTGGATGTATCCAATTGAGAGGTATATGAATACACTGAAGAGGTATGTGCGTAACCGTGCTCGTCCAGAGGCATCAATAGCCAAGGGTTATTTGATGGATGAGTGCACCAATTTCTGTGCTGCATACCTTAATGATGCTGAAACCAAATTAAGTAGGTCGTCATAGATTAATGATGGTCCTATTGGAGAGGGCACATCGTTTAAGCTTGATAACATCGAGTGGATTCAAGCTCATCAATTCGTGTTGTTTAACACCCCATCAATTGTGGCATTGATTCAGTAAGTCAATGCTTATTCATAAAGTTAAGTTGTTTAATTTCTATCTAAATAATCCTGCTTGTCATTACCATGTGTTGTTCTGCATCACATGACACACATTGATGAGCTCAAACAGGACATGCCTCGTGCTACAGATAATCAAATTCGATAGTCCCATTTTCAGTCATTTCACGATTGGTTCAAGAATTATGTACATATAGATATGATTGTATGTGCTTTAATTTGTTTCTATATATCATATTTGTTTCATGCAGTTTTGTTCAATGATTAAATGAATTATATAGGTTTACAATTTACGACGAACAAGCGATGATACTTTGAC
The DNA here is from genome assembly GCA_003260245.2 of Sideroxylon spinosum. NCBI lineage: Eukaryota > Viridiplantae > Streptophyta > Magnoliopsida > Ericales > Sapotaceae > Sideroxylon > Sideroxylon spinosum. The sequence continues at coordinate 36,824 of QLOD02144909.1, read as the reverse complement.
AAAAGAAATGAACCAGCTAGCTGATGGTCCGTTTAGCACGGCACGACGTTACACAACTTGTGACGTTAATGGGTTTTGATTTTGCATCAAGGAAGTAGATGAGAAACGAGCAACACAAAATAGTGGGCTCGGTTGTTCTTCCGTTGATGCCGGTTATTACTATGGTCAATTGAAAGATATTGTAGAAATTATATATAATCATGGGTTAAAATTTTTATTATTCAAGTGTGATTGGGTCGATCCAATTTATGGGACTAAAGTTGATAAGTACCAATTTACATTGGTAAATTTCAATAATTTGTTATATCGACATGAGCGAATAATTAATGAACCCTATATATTGGCCTCGCAAGCTGAGCAAGTTTACTATGTTAGAGATCCAATGGATCCTAACTGGCAAGTTGTAGTTAAAATGTCAAGGAGGGGGTATATCAAATTGAATGTGATGAGCCAGATATTAATGTATTCGCATAGCAAGTTCTTGACCAAAATGTAGTAGCTCAACGTGATGAGAATGTCAATTCGGTTAGAGATACCGTTGAAGGAGATACTATTGACTTACATGACCAATGAATGGTTGTCTACTTTATTCTTTTCAAATTTTATTTAAGAATATGTTTAACTGTTTAAGTTATTACGTAAAATTTATTTATCTTATGAACATGTAAATAGATATGTCCGGACGTAAGAGGAGAGATCGTCCACACACGATGGATGAGTTATTACGTCAGGCCCAGGCCTGTACACCGACAGGGGAGCCTCATCGACCGATGCCTACATTAGCTTCCTTCGCCATGCCTACGGGAGACCTTAGCCCATCGATGCCACTAGTGGGTCCCCCCACCATGCATCACGCACCTTCACTTAGTTCATCATTGCCTCAGATTCCACCATCCACCCGAGGGCCGACCACATTGACACCTGCACTGGCACGATTTAGATCTTCCCCATCTACGTCCACTGAGCCTTCTCCATCCATAGCTACTGCATCGACCGCCAGGCCGGCTGGTATAATTTGGTTTTTTTGTTTAACACGTAAATGAAATAATTTGATTTTTTTTCAATTAATATGAGTTTAATGTTACTTGGTTCTACTACGACGAGTATATCTTCCAGTAGGGGCGGGGCCCTACTAGAGGGATTCCTTCATGGAATTCTGGTACCCCATATGATGTGCAGTTTGACGATACGTCACACCCACTTGGACCAAGGGCTCGCCAATTCATTAGCCAGTTAGGGCATATGGTGCGGGACCCATACTGATTCCCTCTGACTGTGCTTGATTGGACTTCCTTTCTCAGGATGTATTAGATCAACTTTGGGGGGAGGTTAAGGTAATAAATTTATTTCTATCTTAGCTTCAAGGTTATTATATGATGTGTAGGTTTACTACATACCTTAACTAATAAATTTGCTTTGTTCTATTCAGGACAATTTGAGGTCGTGTCCTGATGACTTTCGACCAGTTTGCATGTCAAAGTGCCAGAAGTTGTGGAAGGATCATAAGAGCAAGGTGAAAAAGGACCATTGGGAGAAGAACATGAATGCCCCAGACCTTCTTCAGCGAGTCCCGAGAGGTGTTCTCCCCACACAATGTCCTGAGCTCGTCCGGTACTGGCCGAGTGAAGAAGCTAGGGCGAGTAGTTCTTACTATTTTGTTAATTTCATTCAATATTTGAAAAACATACCAATAAAAACTAATCAAAATGAATACAGAAAGAGGCAGAGCGGAATTCCCAAAATCGCTCGATGCTGGGCTCGAGTCACAGGCTTGGGACTCGACACGTTACGCAAGTTTGACAAGAGGTAAACTTCAATATTAGACCGTATGTGTTATTCAATTTCTTAGTAGTCCGTATCCTAATGTATAATTAACATATTTTCTCCTTCAACAGTTGCATGAGAGAGGTGCTCTCATTGACCGGATGTCTGTGTGGATGGCGAGACGTAGACTTGAAGACCTGGAGGTTGTAGCTCTTGTAGTAAGTATTGACTTTACGCAATAATTTAATGAAGTTATTACAAGATCTATTCATTTATCTTTCTAATTTGGTTCCAAATTTTACACAGGCCCAATTTGAGGCTCAGTTGGCCCAGCTGCCTGAGGAGGAGCGGCTGGCGGTTACTAGGCGGGATGAGATATTCCATACCATCATCGGTCGAGATGGGCACAGATACACAATCACGTATGGCACATGCATACCACGTTCTATCATCGCACGAGCGGAGTCATCCAGAGCTAGCTCATCTCATAGCTCGCGCCTACATACTGATGAAGAGGTGGACGATTTGATCCAGTTTATTCACCAGGAGATGGATGCGCGGGTTGACACTCGGGTAAAGGAAATTCAGGCGATGATGGAGGTACAGGTGCAGACACAGGTGCTGAAACAGGTGCAGGCACAGGTGCAAGCGCAGGTGTAGGCACAAGTATAAGCCCAGGTCGCAGAGTTGGAGCGACGATTAGCTCAAAGTCGTGTCCCCATAGCTGATGCTTCAGATCCGCCGATACGTACACAGGTTAATAACTAAATAACTTATATTTTAATTTCACTCAATTTCTTTAGAAATATATATTTCTGTCTGTTCTTAAACTTATACTATTTCATTATAGGCGCTGGACACTGGTAGCGGCCACCAGGTGAGACATGAGTCGATTGGTGAGAGTATGCATGATCCGGCAGGCTCGAATGATTAAGATCAGGTATAGTTTACGAATATGTTTAAGTTTTATAATTCTTAAATAATTTAATATATATATATTTAAATTTATTCTGTAAATTTAAGATTGTATCTCTATCTATAGATTCTGTATTATTATTTTATACAGTTAGAGAAAAAAAGTTAGAAAGTCATCAATTTTGAAACTTACGAAATCAGAAAATTTATAATATTAATTTTGAAACTTAAAACTAAGCATCTAACAGTCTAAACCAAGTAGAGGGCTTCAATGCCTGTCAATCTCGAGGAGCACAATCTTCGGGTAATTAGTGACCTACAGGAATGAACGGTGCATGAATCCGACACTTTGAATGCCCGAAATCCTAAAAAGTACGTTTCACTTGAAACTTTGAACTTAGAACTCAAAATTAACATCTAGCTACCCAAATTGAACAGATGGGCTTCGATGCCCGTCAAACTAGAGAGGCATGATCTTTGGGCCATTAGTGACCTATAGGAATGAATAGTGTGTGAATCCGACACTCAAAGTGCCCGAAATCCTAGTAAATACATTTCACTTGAAATTTTGAATTTAGAACTTAAAACCTAGCGTCTACTGGCCCAAACCAAACAGACGGTCTTCGATGCTTGTCAAACTTGAGAAGCATAATCTTCAGGCCATTAGTGTCCTGCGAGAATGAACGGTGCGTGAATTCGACACTCGGAATACCCAAAATCCTAAAAAGTACGTTTCACACGAAACGTTGAACTTAGAACTCAAAACTTAGTGTCTAGCTGCCCAAATTAAGCAGACGGGCTTTGATGCCTGTCAAACTGGAGGGGCACGATCTCTGAGCCATTAGTGACCCATAAGAATAAACAGTGCATGAATCCAAACCCTGGAGTGGTCGGAATAATAGAAACTAAGTTTCACTTGAAACTTTGAACTTGGAAATCAAAATTTAGCCTCTAATGGCCCAAACTAAGCAGAAGGCCTCCATTGCCCGTCAAACTCGAGGGGCACGATCTCTGAGCCATTAGTGACCTGCAGAAACAAGCGGTGCTTGAATCCGACACCCGGAATGCCCAGAAGCGTACAAAATTGTTTTATGTTCAAACTTTGAATTATGTCACTCAAAATATTAATTTTACATAATTTTATTTATTTATCTATATATTTACAATTTTATTGACTAATAATATTTTTTTTGTCTCAGGTTGATTGACCAGTGTTACAGCAGACATCTTGTTTTGCTTTCTGTTTTTTTCTCTGGAATTGTATAAGATTTCTTTTGTTGTAATTCAAAAACATTGAACTTTTCTTATTATAAATTTAAATTTTGTTATTAGCTTATTTTTTTCTTATGTGTATGATTTAATTTAATTTTAGTATCTAGTTTTGTAAAAGTTTGCAAATCAGGTACAGGTACAAGAACTTATTTGAAAAAATTAAAAAAAAAATTATAAATAATATTAGTATTAGCGACGCCTCGGCAATGGTTAAAGGCGGGGAATAAACAAAATAGAAAACCTTTAGCGTTCGCTAAAGGCCGTCGCTAAAGGCTCCAAAAGTCTGGTAGGCAGTCACTAATAGTTATAAAATTTTTCACTTACCCCGATCGCTATAACGGCTGTAATTGATGAGCGACCGCCACGTAATAGGCTTTAGCGACGAGGTTCTGCCGGCCACCGATGGTGGTCGACAAGAGGTCGCTAATGGGTATTAGCGACCGCTTTTTCACCTTTAGCAAATACTCTTATTTTTACTAGTGTAACTATTCTCGTACTATGGTTAGGATAGTAAAATCTGTACCCCATTGACTTTTCAGGATAGCCGATGAAGTAACCACTAACAATTCTTACATCAAGCTTCTTTTCATGTGGATTATATACCCTTACTTCTGCTGGGTAACCCTAAACATGAAGGTGCCTTGAGCTATCTTTCCTATCCACAATTCATAAGGTGTTTTCGAAACTCCCTTACTAAGAATCCCGCTAAGTAAATATGCAACTGTCTTTAATGCATACATCTATAAGGATTAAGGTACAGTGCTATAACTTAACATACTCGATTTCACTTTTCAGCTACACCTTTTGTTGTGGTGTACCACGCATTGTGTATTATGCACATATGCCTCGACTTTTAAGAAACTTTACAAATGGGTCCGGACATTGTCCATTTTTATTACATTTTTCATAATAATCACCACCTCTATCCGATCTGACAATCTTTACTTTTTTATCTAACTATCTTTCTACCTCATATATGAACATGTCGAGGATGTCCACCGATTGAGACTTTTCATGTAGTAGATATACATATCCATAACGTGAGAAATCATCTATAAAGGTAATGAAATACTTTTCTTCGCCCCAAGATGGAGCATTGAAAGGACCATATATATCAGTGTGTATCAACTCAAGGAGTTGTGTACTTCTTGTCGCTACTTTCTTTACTATGCATTTAGTCTGCTTTTAATGCAGTCCACACATACATCCATGTCAGTGAAATCTAAATGAGGAAGGATTTCCTTTGTCACCAAACTCAACATTCTTTTCTTGAATATATGTCCTAATCTTTGATGTCACAAGTAAGAAGAATTTTCATTATGTGCAATACGTTTACTTCCTGCACTATGTTGAACATGAAATAGGAATTCAGCATAATCAACATCAAGATTGAAACGATGAAGACCATCCATTAAAGCACCAGAACTATAACAGTGTGTTTAAACAAAAAAAAACATGTACCATATTCAATCTTGAAATGAAAATTAACATCATCCAACTTTCCTATAGAAACTAAATTTCTAGCACAATCGGTTATATAGAGACACTTCTCAAGATCTAAAGGACATCCAGTGTCCAAGATCAACCTATATGTCCCAATCCCTTCTATTTGTGCCTTCATTCTGTTCCCCATGAACAAGTACTATTCAATTCCGTTTATGGGCTGGATCAAAAGGAATCCCTATGTAACATGAGACACGTGAGTAGTTGCACCTGAACCTAACTACCAGGTATTGTTAGGAACTTCATTGAGGTTTGATTTGAAACAAACAGAGACATAATAAATACCTTTCTTTTCAGGCAATCCTTTTTAAGATGCCCAGTATTCTTATAGAAAAAAACACTTTTGCTCCTTACGGATTTGGCCTTCACTAACCTTCATTGGGGGTTTTCTTTTCTTCTTATCCTTCTTACCCGATTAGCCTTGATGCTACTAGTTCTGTCATGAATCGTGAGATGGACAGAGTGCTTCTTCATCTTTTTTAACCTCCCTTCTTCCTAAACCAACATGGCCTTAATTTCTTGAAGGTTCCATTTTTCCTTAAGGGTGTTGTAGTTCACCTGGAACTATCTAAATTCGGGAGGAAGTGAGTTAATGATACACTAAACTAGGAAGGGCTCACTCACATCCATACCCATCGATTTCAACTTTGCTGCTAGATTTTCCATACTCGTCACATGATCATGAATGGGTTATGACCAGTCAAATTTCTTGGTGGTCAGCTCAATCATTAGGCTCCCCCACAATGGACTTGTTAGCTATGTTCGATTGAGAGTACTCTTTAATTTTCATCATGAATTCCCTTACATCATTTGTTTTAGGCATTGATGGTTTAATATTTTCAGCCATCGTCATCCGCATCAAGCTTAAGCTCAGCCTGTTAGACCGCTCCCAAGCCGTATAAAGAGACTTTTCAGCTTTTGTATTGGTCTTGATAATGGCTGTAGGCTTTTCATCTGAAACTATTGTTAGGTCCAAACCTATAAACCCAGCTGAAACTAGATTTCTTAGACCAATCCGCATAGTTTAGCTTGTTGAACTTGACCAGTCCATTGCTCAAACCGAACAAATTATTAGAAGCTACAAAACATTACATACGTTCACACATTAATGCTTTGAGTAACCCTAATGGATTTAAACAAATAATAAACTTTGATTATATATTTAAGTTCACCTTTGAGTGATACCTGAATACATAACTTTAAACCAATAATGATGCTAATATAAATATCTTTTAATACATAATTAATCATACTAAAGTCAATATTCATGTTATTTTTGGATATACAATCATATTTACCAAGTATATCGATATGTTTCTTTAATGTCATTAATCAACAGTCCACCTTTGGGTGAACTTCTAGTGATATAACTAATGATCTCAATTGTACAATTCCAAATTTCATGTCATTTAATAGCATCACATAAATATGAAGAACTGAAATGTGCATGAATTAAAATGTCTAATTAACCTTTTAGCCAGGCCACTTTGGTGACTAACAAATTCTCATGATATAGACATTTTATTAACTCTAATATTCCAAAACACATAATGATTAAAATAATAATAGCAATAATAAAATTATATAATAATTAATCACACTATAATAGACTGTCAGAATATCGTTATTGAAATATATATACATAGGTATCCTCATCAAATATACATACATAGGTATCAAAATGTTCTTATCAATTAATTATGCTCCCTTTAAGATAACTTTTATCTAGGTTCCAAGAACATAGAAAAATTGAAATGAAAGCAACTACTTGCATTCATCAAAGATTCTACATTTTCTCCGGTCAAGATAGTCTCACCTATTATCCTTGTTCTTCCACATTTTTGCGGATAAAGGCCGGGGGACTTTCCGACCCAAATAGAAATTTGGAACTGAACCCACTCACGCCTTCCATGCGGCCCCTTTTTAATCTTTGGAATCTTGCTTCTAATTTATTTATTTAATTTTTTTTTGTGGGAAGGGAAAACACTAAAAAAACGACCCCCAGTTTGTGCTTTTATATTCTCTTGTCATAGAGGGGTTGCACAGTGCGCGTGCAATACCCAGCCCCATACCCCCATGATATTTGGTGTATATATATAAACATATTCTTTAATTTGTTCTTAAAACTTTCAAGAACCCTATTAATGAAAAAATAAAATATCTCAAATAACTTTTTAATAGAGATATCAAAAGTGTTAAAACCACGATCTGACACCAATTGTTAAGAAAAAAAAGAATTATAATTTAACTTTTAAGTCATTGATTCATCCAAATAAGAGTTTCTTTACAAACAATAAAGAAGCATAAGAACTTATCTTGATCCATGCTTTTGATTTTCTTTTGGAATTTCTCCCCTCTTTACCTTTTCTCTTCTGTTTTCTTTGATGGTTAAGAAAACCAAAACAAATCAGAATTTTATTTTTTGATTTTTGTAACTGCTTTTGTTAGTTTAAAGCATATTACAGATAAATAACTCAAGCCAGGCATGGATCTATAGTCTCTCAAGCTCGAACTGCAGGCCTAAAGTATTAGTGCAAACTTTTTGAAAATACAAAATGGCTCCATTAGGTTTCTAGACCCGTGGTCATCTCTGTCACAAAGTTATCTCGAATAGTTTTTTTTTTTTTTTTTTTTTTTTTAATTACCTGTTTCTTGATTATCACATATGAAAGATACACAAACTAATAATATGCTTTATTAATCTGAAAAAAAAAAAAGATATCCAAAATATTTACCAAGGCAAAAATTTGTGGGTTATCATTTAAAATACTTAACCAATAGACAATGTTATTATAAAATAATTCTCTAGAATTACTTGCAAAAAAAGTGAGAGATGCTCAAGTCTAAGTACTTGCTCTAGAATTATTCAAAGAGTGTTATTATAAAATAATGCATTAATATTAGGGTAAACTTATTTGTACTCCACTAAAAGATACTTGTATTCATTTAACCTTTTCATTAAATAAAATTAAACAACTATCCTATTCTTATAATAAGATATTTTGTATAATTTTATTAATGTAAATACCCTTCTACAAAAACGTATTTCATATCAAGTTTTCAACCTACTTTTGTTTTTTATAATTGATTATCACTCAACTCAAAATTAAATTCTCGCATTAATTTATTATTGACAAAAAACTAATAATGTATTTATTTTAATTTGTAGTAGCTAATTAATTGAAAGCTAATTGATTAACATTTCTTGATTCTCATATAAATTTAAGAATGGTATTTCCAATTTATCATTTTTATTTTTTATTTTATGCATTTTAAAAATTAACTCTACTCTTATTTTATTTTTTCTTTACAAAAAAATTAAAAAAAATACAATTACTCATTTGATATACTCAAAAAATATTTACATAATTATTTTAAGTATAAATAATAAAATATAGTTAATTAAATATCTCTTACTTTCAACTTTACTTTAATTTTATTTATATTCCTTATGATTATCCATTATAATTCTTTATACGTTAGTAATGTCTTATTTATTTTTGTCTTGAAAGAGAAGAGTTATTGGCAAAATTCAAATCAATTCAATGTTTATTCAATTTTGTTTTTTTTTTTTATAAACTTAAAATTAGTTAGTTTGATAGATAATTCATTTGATTTTTAGTAGTAGTTAGATTTTAAGCATTGATATCAATATGATATATTATATGTTTAATATTTATTACGTAAGACCTCAGTTATTTAAGTATTACTGAAAAAATATTATTGCAATTGTTATGCTTCTAAAACTAATAAAAGGACTCTTAGCAAATTTTATATATTTTTGGCTTTAATTAATAATATTAATAAATTATTATAATAATAAAAAATTATCTGCTACAATTTAATTTTAAATAATTATTTTAATATTCATTTTATTTTTCTAACAAACAATATAAAAATAAGGATTTTATTTATCTTTAGTTTTTGACTTTTGACTTTTAACTTTTGTAAATTATACATAGGTGGGCCTATTTGTAATCTACAAATAGACTCTTGGATTCCACTTTAATTTTTCAAATTGATATGAATTTAATTTTTCTAGAAGGGTATTTATGATGATAAAATTATACAAAATATCTTATTAGAAGAATGAGGAAAATCGTATAATTTTATCGGGTGAAAGTTTAAACTGGAATGCAAGAATTTATTTTGAAGCATAAATATAATTACCCTAAAATTATTGTAATAAAATAATAATTACATATCTTTTTCTAGCTTCGACCCTCTCTTTTGTAGTTCTCTTGTATCTATCTGTAAGATTTTTACTAAAATAAGATTTTTTCCCTATATCTATGTATTTTTAATTTACAGGGTCATGAATAATGACTCACGTGCAATAATAATAATAATAACAACAATAAAAAGAAGAAGAAGAAGAATAACAACTACTAACCTTTTGGCCTTGGAAGCTTCCAAGCTTACGGATATAGATAAACATATACACACACTCTTGTGATGGAGGATTTATGTTTCAGGTTCATGCAGCATGCGTTGGCTACAGTTCCAAAAATGATGATAGAAGGAAACCATGATAAAGAAGCACAGCAGGGCGGAGATGCAACATTTGCTGCTTATAGCACTCGGTTTGGATTCCCTTCTACGGAGAGTGGATCTTCATCCACTTTGTATTACTCATTCAATGCTGGGGGCATTCATTTTCTCATGCTTGGAGCCTACACTTCTTTTAAAAAATCATGTAATTAAACTCATTGCTCATCTCATTATTCTTCTTCCGACTTTACATTCATATGAGAAATGAAACAGAAATTCTACTAATTAAAAACTTCTATTACAATTTTTAATCAGAATAATAAGTTAACGACAATTTTATAATCATACCACATTTTAATGGATTAAATATATTGACTTCAAAAAATAATAATAATAATAATAATAATAATGGATTAAATATATTAAAATGAAAGACCCACAACACCTTTTTATGTCATTAATTGCAGCGGATCAATATAAATGGTTGGAGAAAGACCTTGCTAAGGTTGACAGAAAAGTGACTCCATGGTTGGTGGCCACGTGGCATCCACCTTGGTGCAACAGCTACAAAGCACGTTACCGAGAAGCGGATTGTATGAGGGTGGCAATGGAAGAACTACTTTACAAATATGGTGTGGACTTGGTCTTCGCTGGACATGTGAGTGTCTCTCTATTGCAATTCAGTACTATTACAAGCTTCTCTTTGCACCCACTCTCCTCTTAAATGATAGACTAGGTATAAAATCAATAGATTTATACCAATTCTTACATTGTTCATATTACGACTTTACTCATTACTTCAAATGCATTGGACAATCCTTAATTTGTGAGTTAAATTTTAAGGTTGAATTAGATTTATAATTTTTCTTAGCATGGTATTAAAATTTCTTTTCGACTCGCTCTTTGTAAAGTCTCCTTATATGAAAGGGTTGTGGAATCTCACATTACCTCTATCATGGTTTTGTTCTTGATATAAAATTTTTTGAATAATTCCCATTTTGTAAACTATCAATTTTTAGGATTGAATTAGACCAATAATTTTTTCTTAACATAATCCATCTTATATCGATTAGTTGGAATTATCTATCTCATTATTCAATTTAAACATAGTCAAACAAATAAAAAATAATGTTTTCTTCCCCCTCCCCCTCTTCTACCAAGCTATATATAGAGGAATGGTAAAAAAAATCAATCAAAGTTGAGTATCCACATTACTGCTCTTTTCGGAGACAAAGTAGAGATATATTATTTAAGGGAATGGAAACAAGAATTGAGATTTTAGTGAGGAGATAAAGAGAAAAGAAAAGAAATGATGATATATATATATATATATATTTGTACGTTTTGGAAAGAAAAATAACAATTTTTTTCTTTTTATTTGTGAGTTGAAAAGAAAGAGAAGAAAAAGAAAAGTATATATTATTTTATCATTAAATCTTTTGAAGAGTTAGAGAGTTGTCAATTTATTTAATTTTGAAATTTTATTTTAATATAGACAAATATGTCGTTATAAAGTTTTCACTAATTCAACTTTTCTCTCCTTTTCATTTTTCTCCACTTTTGAGACGATAAAATTTTTAAAATTTTAATACTTACTTTTCTTTTCATTTCTTTTTATTATTTTCTTTTTTATTTCAATAATAAAAAAACTCATAAATAAATAATAAATTACAAAACATTTTCTTTTTTCTTCTTTCTTTCTATTTCAATTCATCCAATCGAATTATTATTTTTTAATAACTTCGTGGAAAAGTATATGCAATATGTGGATGTAAATCTAAAATATTATTTGGGAAAAAAATTGTACAGGTTCATGCCTATGAGAGGTCTAACAGGGTTTATAACTACGCCTTGGATCCTTGTGGACCCGTTTACATTACTGTTGGTGATGATGGTAAAAGAGAAAGCAGGGCAATTCCCTTCGCTAATGAGCCTGGAAGTTGTCCCAAGCCATCTACCAGACTTGGTAATTGTGTATACAATTTTACTTCAGGCCTAGCAGCTGGCAAATTTTGTTGGAATCTCCAGCCTGATTTTAGCGCATACAGAGAAAGTAGTTTTGGCCATGGCATTCTTGAGGTACCCTTCTCTCTCTCTCTCTCTCTCTCTCTCCCCACCTCTGTACCCTTCTTTTTTCTCTCTCCATCCCCAAACGAGAAATCTCCCCAAGTCAGGACTTCCGAAAGAAATAATTAGAGTTTGGGCCTTAAAAAAAATAATTCATTTTGTTTTTATAAAGTTAAAAAAAGTAACTTTTTAATAATTAACTTTCTAATTTTTTTATTAATTTAATATTTTTACTTTTTATGATTTAAAAAAAACTTAAAATATAATAAATTCAATTTGATCATTTAAAAAAAAAATAAAAAGGTTGAGCAGTTAGCTACTCTTTTTAAACGTACACTATGGTTTCAAAAAGAGCTTCATTTGTCTATAAAAAAAAAAGAAAAGCATCATTTTTTCACCAAATCTTAATTTTTAGAAGTTGTATCTTTTAAATATGTTAATCACATGATAAAAAGAAATAATTCACGTTTATTTGGATAAAAATTAAAAAAATTTTGAAAAATTTATTTTTTTCATTATTTTTTTCATCAAAATGGATAGTTTTTATTTAAATAGCGATGAAATTATATATATATATTTTATCAATGCAATTAGTATACTTAAAAGGTAATCTTTAAAGAAAAACAAAATTTAATGAACGAATCATATAAAACAAAAAATTTTAAAAAAAATTAAAATTTAACTTTTACGTGAACAAACCAAGCCTGAGGCCTTCCCCCTTCCAGAGGGCACACCTCCAAACCACAATTCTTGGCCACCCCTTGGTTGCCTCTCTCTATCTCGCCGTTACACATGACTTTAAAAGTCGAGATAAGCAGTAGATTTTTATTTTATTTTATTTTATTTTATTTTTAAATTGTAACAAAAGTTTAAAATATATTAAAATTTCACTTGTTAAAATTTGAGTTAATCTCAAAAGAGTTTTGATTGATTCGAGTAAAGTGATTGTTTTCTATATATTTGTACTCGTCAAAACAAACTTGAACTGAACTCATAAAATAAACAAGTTTCAAATTGTAGTCTCGTTCCACGACAAGTTGACGCTGAACAAGAGTGAAGCCATAGTTTGCTTCATTTTAAAGCCCTAAGTGCACATGGTATATGTATATATATGAATATGACTAACTCTATTTATTCAACATAAGATATTGTTATTTTAATCCTTAAATCATTTGTGATTATGAATTTATTGCCTTCCATCTCAGCCCATCTCAGCCAATTAAGAATGAATACAATAGTCAATATGATGATAAAAACATTTGAGATCAACTAAAACTTTACTAAGTTGAGCCTGAAATCTATTTAATTTACACACTAAATTATTTGATGAAAGTTAAAAGATTTAATTTAATTGAATATTCTCTATAACGCAAATAAGGTTTTTATTGGATCATTGCTATTATAAGTGCATTTGTTTTCTAAATCCCAAATCCTACAACTTACAGTCAGTATTGGCGTTATCTTTTGATTTTCTCTTAACACCAAAATTAGTTCACATTATAAGGGTTCATGAAATGAATATTATGATAAGATATTCTAGACAAATATTGACCTATTTAAACACATTAAAAAAAAAAAAAAAAAACCTCTTAAATTCTAATGTCCTAATTGAAATTATGTTTAAGCGTTCATCAACTAAAGTCATTCCCACTCCACTACCCCTAACAAATTTCTAAAGACATTACACTCAAAAGGTACATATTTGTAATTCCCAATTTCTAGAAAGATTATAATAAAAAATTTACCAAGTTCAATCCTACTCCACTGCCTCAAACCCAAAATTCATCAGACAAATTCACCAACCAAATTTAATTAATGCCACCCCATTCCCACTTATTGCCTCAACCACATTCTTGTGCATAATTTCGTCAAAATATAATTTTAAAATCATACTAAACAAATTTTAGAAGTATGATTCATGTATTTACCTAATAATGAATAGTTCGGTAACTTTCCATGAAAATAATGGTTATCCATTTTTGGTTATAGCTCCATCCATTACCCATTTCCACTTCACCTAGAACCATCATCGCAACCAACAATCAAAAATTATCCCCATTCCCCTGCCAGTACTAGTTCCACCCCCGGTTATCCATTTTTGGTTATAGCTCCATCCATTACCCATTTCCACTTCACCTAGAACCATCATTGCAACCAACAATCAAAAATTATCCCCATTCCCCTGCCAGTACTAGTTCCACCCCCTCCCGCCATATGCACTCTACTCCACTCTCACCCTCAAAACCCCAGCCCCAATCCAACTAGTCCTCACACACGATTTCCTGCCATCACCAGACCGTCTATTGATCCCCACCAAACCCTATACCCACTCCACCGAAATCCCATCCATAGTCACCAGCACCAGCCACCCATTTCCTCCACAGCCTTATCAAATTGTCGATCCTTAAATCATCAATGCCCTCTACTCCTACCATACACTACCAATTTGGTGAAAACCAAATTCAAAGAAAATGAAAAAATGGGTGGCTAACTTGTACTAATTGATCACGGTATGGTTTTAAAAAATTATAACGGTCGATATAACGATAACGAAAAATAATAGATATAATATGAAATAACATGAGCGGGGGATTTTAAAACTGTTGCGTAAAAGTAACAGTCAATCTTTAAAAGGGATAATTACATTTTTATTCCCTGTAGTCAAGATAAAATCACTTATACTTCCTGAACTTCAAAAATCTATTTTTATGCCATTTCTATTTTAGATTAAAGTGAAATTATAAATGGTATTAAATTTTTAATTAAAAAGACATATATCCACTAAAAATCAGGAAGTAAGTATAAGTAATATAAATTACAAGGGTGTAAATGTATTTTTATAAATTATTAAGAGTTAGAACCGTTATCTTTGATGAATGTTTTATAAATTCTAATTTAATCTCAAACACGACCTGTATAATTAAAGTTTTTTACGTTTAGAAGTATAAACAATTTTCAATTTAAGTACAGAAAATATAAATACAACTAACCCTTTTTAGAACCATGGATCACGGGCACTAAAAGAGTGTGTGCCCTGGGTCTCTAGTTCCCTCTTTCGTAGTGGTGATAGGATTCATTATGAGCAATTATATCTACATAGAATCCCCTGAGTGTATGTTTCATTGATGAACTAATGGGTTATAATATGTGATGTGCAGGTAAAGAATGAGACACATGCTTTATGGCCGTGGCATCGGAATCATGACATGTACAACAAAGTTGGAGATCAAATTTACATTGTAAGGCAACCTGAAAAGTGCCTAATTAAAACATAAGGTATGCATTGAAATCGAGTCAATTTAAAATTGACACAATCTTGTCGTATCATAATTATATTATATCTCTATTATTTTGCACTCGTGTTGTGTATAGTGTTACTATTCCTAATACATAAAGAACAGATAAATTGGAGTCATTTAGAAGTTAATTTTTGAGGTCAATGAAGCATTACCAATCAAGTTTGAGGCCTCAAGCTTGACAAAGAAGCTAGTAGGTTTCCAGTGACAATAGTATATTTTACTATATTACCATCCATTCATTTGTCACCTTTATTTTTGCTACACTTATCCTGTTAAAGTATTGCTTCTTAATAACCCTAGTATAATTCATTTTATAGCTATCTTATAAAATTCTCTTTTCCTTGATTGATATTTTCTAATTACATAAAACACCCGATAAATTTTTTCATGTTATTTACCCAACTTGAATCAATTTAATTTAAGCTCAATGAATTTGTTAGGTATGAAATTTTGAGGCTGACTATCATCACCTCAGTGTTCTAAAATATTGTGAAGTCTTAATGATTTTTGTGCATTGAGGAAGACAAGGTGTGATGGCTAAGTGTATGTTATCCTTATTAATGGAAGGTCTCCAAGACAAAAGAGTTTTTTTAATTAGAACTCTCCAATGGCTACAAATATGAGTAAGTATCTATTCGTTTTGCCAACTTATGTGATTATCTACCTTTTTGAGCTCATACAATACCATTATTCTATTTTTTTTGTGTAGATACTTTTCATATATTCTAGAATGTGGCAGTTTTTTGTAACATATATCTATTATATTTCTAACTTGCTTTCAAATAGGAATCTTCACCAATATGGAAACCATATATATTAGGTTCCGTTTGGATTAATAGAAATTTCAGATAAATGAATCTAAAATTAAATTACTTTAAATATGAATAATAGGAGTTAAATTATGTAATAATACATATAAAATTTTATAATAATTATTAATTAATACTACTAAAGTAGTTGTACCACTACCTTCTAAAATGGTAGAGCTACTATCATAAATGATTTCAAATAACTATTTTTCATTTTTTTTTGGTAATAATTTCAAATTCTTCATAATTAAAATCATCATATTAAACTGCTTAAATCATTGATGAAATCTCTCTATAAACTATATTTTGAGTAATTTTTTTTAAATAATTAGTACCCAAATCCGCTAATTTTAAATTTATAATTACAAACGCAACCTTATTGTTTTCTCTAATGGTTAAATCCTTTTGTACATTAATTTTTTAAATTAATTTTTTTTTACAGGGTAATTGAGTTGTTAAATTTACACGTTTTTAACGATGTATTGAGTTGTTAAATTTACAAGTTTTTAACGTTCACTTTTTCTTCTCATCTTTTCAAGCTAGGCTTCTTCCAAAGCGGCTAGCTCACAATAATGTTCCCGATTAAGTGCCATCAAAGATGCATTCGATCCCTGTCACCTATTTGTCAAATGAACTAGAAAATAAACTTTGTATTTCTGGTGCTTTGTATCCCTATTTGAATGTATTTATGTTTGACTTGGCATTAATTTATATGCATACTATTATCTTTATTTCTTTTTTTTGGGATTCGAATTCTGCTTCCTTGTAATAAGTGAGTTGACGAAAAAATAATTGGAAAATTATAACCTGCACATGGAAATGATTTTATGGTAAAAAATACATTGAACTTCCAAACTCATTCATATACATAAACAAGCAACTAGCACCTCGTAAATTTACGAGAGAAAATGCTTCTTTATCAAAATTTGTTACAAAAAAAACAAGTGCAACTAAAATGATGTGATAATAATCCAATTGATAAAAAATATTTTTTAGTGAGTTATTTTATTTAAGAGTAAATTACACCTACCTCTCTCAATATTTAGATAATTATAATTACACTTTACTATTTAAAAAGCATATCTAGGTTTTTTTTTTTTTTTTTTGGAAATGTTATTAACATTGATCCCATCTTGTTAAATCGATCGTTAAGATTTAATAGAAAATATCAAAGTAACAAAAAACAAGTAAAAAATAAGTAAGAAAAATATTTTATAAAATTTTTGTAAAGAAAACTGATAAACATGTGAGAGAATGAGGGGTAAAATAGAAGAACACAAAATTTTAGTTATATTGACATCTTTTATTAAATTTTAATAGTCAATTTAATGGAAAATGGTCAATATTAACAATATTTCAAAATAAAGTGTAAATATAATTTTTAAATGTTGAATAGTGTAAGTGTAATTATTTAAATGTAGAGGGAAGATATGTATTATTCACCTTTCATTTAAAGTGATATGTCTATTACAAAATCATATTAGTCTGATCAAAATTTTGGAATTTATTTATTTGTCTCTTTTTTTTTTTTTTTATTGAATGTGTAACGTTACTTGTGAGAGAGTTGTGCCTTCTGTGTATACGAACTCAAGTAGGAAATCAAGATTTCCTACTCGAAAATAAGAATGGGAATTTTTTTGTAGGGCATCTATCAAAATAAATGGTTATATGCCTAAATAGGCAGCAAGGAAAATGGCTCACGAGCAAAAATAGGAAACAGAAATTAAAAAAACAAACAAAAAAATCAATGTATACGCAATCCCCACGAATCAGGGATTTCTTTCACTAATTTCATACTTTCCTTAATTCTAGGCTATACATCAATTTACAATTAATATCCTAAACTAGGAAACGAGCTAAATATGAAATTATCTACTATTCATGATATTTTTCAACTCTCTCTCTTAAGCTGGTGAATAAGAATTTTTCATTCTCTACTTGATAATAATAGTTTGAAACCCTATTCACTATTCAACCCTTTGGTTAACAGATTTGTTATACACATAAGGTGTGCAAATCAACCCACTATCTATCTTTTCTTTTATGAAGTGTCGGTCTATCTTAATGTATTATATTCTATCATGTTGTACTAGATTATGTACAATGTTTATTGCTAATTCATTATCACAGTAGTCTCATAGGTCTATCCTAAGCAATCTTCAGGTCTTTTAAGATGATCTTCAATCATAGTAGCTCATAGATTCCCTGTGTCATTACTCTATACTATGACTTAACAATCAATCTCACCATCACATTCTATTTTTGCTCCTCCAAATCACAACATTGCTACTAAGGAATGTGCAATATCTCAAGGTGGATCTCTCGTCTACCACCGATTATGTATAGTCAACATCGGTGCAATCTTTTAGTACAAAGCCTAAATTTCTTTTGAGCAAAATTCTTCTTCTTGGATTGTCCTTTGGATAGTGTAGAACTCGGTATATTGCTAGCAAGTGCACTTCCCTGGGACTGTGCATGAATTGGCTGATTACACTAACGTCATATGCTATGTTTGGTCTTGTGTGTGAGAGGTATATAAATCTCCTAATTGATCTCCAGTATCTTTCTTTATCAATAAGTGTGTCTTCACTGGCTTCACTAAGCTTTTGAAAAGGATTAACTGGTGCATCTAAAGGTTTGTATGCCAACTTTTTAGTTTCTTTCAACGGATCATGGACATACTTATGATGAGAAATAAAAATTCCTTGTCTCAACTATGCTACTTCAATTCTTAGGAAATATTTCAATAGTCCTAATTCATTAATCTCGAATTCTTCTAACAACCTCTGCTTTAGTGCTTGCTTTACTTGTTCATCATTCCCTGTCATAATTATGTCACTGTCGTGCACTAAGAGGTTGATCACTCCACCCAATGCCGAGTGCTTAATAAAGACTATAAGATCTTCTTGATTCCGTCTATGCCAATTGCTGAGCATCATGTTTGTAAATGCAATGACCCAGCTTTACTTAAATTCATGTTATACTATTATTTTAATTCGATGGTTTTACTTAACAAAAATTAAATAATTTAGGACTTGACATTTTTATTTGTATTTTTATTTGGATATTATATGTTTTTGGTGAATTAGAATCATTGTGGAATTATGTGGATTCTATTAACTTAGTTAGTTGTTGGTGTTGATATTATTTAATTAATTGTTACAAAAAAAATGATACTAATATTATAGGGTGAAACTTGATTGAGCACAAGTAGTACAAGTAGATAAAGCTGCATACATTTATACTTTGAACGTAAACCAAGGAAGGTCATAACAAACCCTAGAGTGACCCATTACAAGGGCATAAGTTTTAGCATTTTTTGGTCTTTTTTTACCAAAAGTTGTTGGTTATAATTTTTAGTGTATTCGGAGAAAAAGTAGTAATTTTAGCAACTTTTTGCAACTTCTGAGTATTTAATAAAATATTTGGTAAATGTTAGCAATTTCTTGACAATTTTTAGTAACGTTTTGTAACTTTTGAGTTGAGAAGTTATTGCAACTGACCATAAAAGTAGCAAAAATTAGTGGTTTACCAGACACTTAAGAATCAAAAGTTGGTAACTATGACAATAAACACTTTTAGCGACTGAAATTTTGGTCGCTAAATATTACTTTTTGGTCACCGGTTCATCGGTAAAGTTAGTCATAAAAAGTATTGGCGACCAAAAATATATTTGGTTGGTAAAACAATGATCTTTGCCGACCAAACTTTAGTGGCTAAAGGATAGATTTTAGCTGACTAACATATATTTGGTTGGAAAAAGTTTATCCTTTAGTGACCAAAGTTTGATCACCACCGAAGGATAGGTTTTTAGCAACCAATTGGTCACTAAAGGGTTAATTTAGAAACTTAAAAATTTTAATTAATTTAAAAGAATAAAAATTCAAATATTGTGCTACGTGGCAACTTGCATTATGACACGTGTTAACCTATGATTACGCCACATTTCAACTTGTATTTTATACTTGGTATAGCATATATTTAATACATATCTTCAATTTACTTATATAATGACTCATTATTTATAATATATATTTCTTCGTTATGTATTCATATTTTTAAAAATAATTTGGTCCATTTGGTATTAGTTTAGAAAATTATTGTTAAATACAAGTTTTTGAAAATAATTTTAAGAATTTATTTTTAATACAAAAAATGTTTTAGTGATTATATTCAAAAATAAGTTCTAAAAAGACAAAAAAATGAAATTACTTAAAATTAATAAATTATTTTTATTTTTAATTTTTATCATTTCCAACGAAATATAAAATAATGACACTTTTAATGTAATTAGTATTAAATATACGCTAAATAATTATTAGATATTAAACTGTATAATATTCTACTGGTTATAAGTCATACAAAATACAAATGTTACTCCAACATATTTACTTGAAAAAAAAATTGATTATACATTTGAGTTATTTAAATCTGATTTTGTAAATTTAGTTTTAGCATTAACTTGATAACATTTTTTGGTTGAACTATGTTTGTAATTTTTGATAATTGTTGTAATGTATTAAATTAATTTATATTAATAAATAAATGCTAAAATAAAAATTTATAGAATCTAATTTAAATCATATGAAGAGATAAACAAACTTGTCTAAGAGAAAGATAGAGAAAAAATATTTAATTATTTTTATTTATTTGTTTCATTATTTTTTTGTCGACCAATTGGTAGGAAAAAGTGGCACCTTTACCAACGAATTTGTCGGCAAAGGTAATTGATTAATCACATAAAATGGTGATTTATACATGTTTAAATTTGATTAATCAATGGCTAGAAAAAGTAAATGAAGATAATTCTCTCACATATATCAAATATTGTTCATTTTAGGTGAGAAAATGATAAATGAATGGAAATGATGCAAAAAAGAAGGAAAATTTGACAGGTCACCCTTCGAAGGCCCCTTTGAAGGGTGTTCCATCCGGACATAACTTTATACAATAGAAGGTAAAGAAGAAAAAAAGAAGGAAAAAAAGTTCAAGTATGCACCTACCGTTTGAAGGCCCCTTCGAAGGGTTCTTTGTTCAAAGGCCCATGCACGTGACAGAAGAAGGTTGATCTAAGGATGCTGAAAGAGGCTACCCTTCAAAGGGTCCTCTAAAGGCTAAGGACCCTTCAAAGGCATTTTTGAAGGGTCCGTGAAACTTTTCACTTGGACTTTTTCGAAGACCGTTTCAAGAAACTGAAGAGTTATTTTTATTGTTTCTTTTTATGTAACTTGCAGAATGATGGAAAATACAATCTTTTTCTATTTTCTTTTAGTTTTTTGATCTTAAAATTAGGGTTTTGAAGAATTTTAATTCTAATAAATGACTTTACATTGCAAGAATTTTCCAATTTCTATTTCAGAATTCATTGTCATATTCATATTTTCTTTAACGTGGTAAGTACTTTTTTATTTAGTTATGAGTAGCTAAATTCATATACTCATCCCAATTCATGAAATGCTTTAGTTATGTTTTCAAATCGGGTTTCTGCCATTGTGAATTGTAGTTCAATATTTTGCAAAGATACGAATATGGAGAATTGACTTGTTATTTTATAAATTAGAAAACATGAGTCATAGTCAATATCCTAATTTTGTATGTCTAGTTAGATAATCATTGCATATAGAACACTCAATTCAATGGCATGATTTGTGATTTTAAAGAAAAAATAAAATAAAATTTGAATTCATTCTATATATTTTTTTATGATTCAAAAGAAAATCATCCGATTCATTTACACCTAGTTGTACTTGAATTGAGTTAAAATATGGAAACACTTGAATATAAAAACTGAAACTAACATATGGATTGAATTGGGATGGGTACTTGTGTTTTTTCATTGATTAAATTTGGAAACAAACTCATCATCAATTTTAAATCAAGAAAATTCTTCCAACAACTATTCAGTGTTTTTATTTAAATTTTATTGTAAGAGATTTTCGAAAGATCACATTTCCCTAAGTACCCCTAGATTCGTTCCGGGACAAATTGACCCTCGTGCACTTGTGAGGTTTTTTTTTTCCCTCTATTTTGTATGTACGAAATTCAGAAGCAGTCACTATTTTAGCATCGTTACCGGAAAAGTAATAGCGTCTTGAGAAAATCCCTGAAGAGGAATTGGTGAAAGCTTAGATTCACTTCTTCACCCTAACACTTCCTGGTTTCCAATCAGGTGAGTTTTCTATTTTTCTTTTTATTAAAATTTTGTTTATGTGTGCTTCTACTTTCTTATCGTATCCTTAGACATGACTTGAGACAGGACTTTGAATAGACCTCCAATGTGTCCCCTACTTATGATTCGAGTAGACCTACTTCATCTACTATGATGGTTAATAATAGTGGAAGGGAAGATTTTCCCGTACAAGCCCAAGGGTAGAACAATGTATAGACTCTCGTTGTATACTTATATCTTGTAAGGCAAAGCACGCCCTCGTGAATTCTCTTACCAGAGAATCAAATGGTTTTTAATTTTATGCCTAGTATGATTTAACTGATTTTGACCTTTCATGGTATGGAGTTAGAAAATCTCTACATGTACATCAGGGATTTTGAGGATGTTCATAGTACCTTCATGGACCAAAACCGTACAGAGGAGATGGTATGACTACGGTTGTTTCCGTTTTCCCTAAAAGAAAAAGCACAATCCTGGTTTAACTCTCTCTGACCCTGTTCAATTCAAACATGGTTGGAAAATGCAGTCTAAATTCCTACGAAAATACTTTCCAAATCATAACACTGCATTCTACCAAAGACAAATGATTAATTTCACTTGCAAGCCATTTTAAACCTTTTAATAGACTTGGGAAAGGTACAAAGAGTTGCTGAACTCTTGTCCTCGTCATGGTTTTGAGACGTGGTGAATTGTAAGCTTCTTATACGATTCATTGTCTCCAAATTACAAGCAGTTGGTCTCCACTATGTGCAATGGAGACTTTTATGTGAAAGAGGCTGAAGAGGCTTTCAACTTCCTTGATTTCTTAGTAAAAAATTCCAAAAAATGGGAAACCACCATACCACTGGCTCATGGGTCTATGGATGTCTCTACTTCTAGTGAGAAGTTTGTCTTAGGGAGCCGAATGATTTAAATGCTAAGGTCACTGCTCTAACCAAACAAGTAAAGAGTCTGCTTAGGAAGAGTGTTAATAATATGTCTCATAGTGTCGTTGATATTTTTTTTGTGAGATATGTGAGATTTTTAATGACTATGCCACTCAAGGTTTCCCTATACAGACGGTGACTAGGAATGTGAGGTTTGGTCAAGCTTCTATCCCAAATCCAAACCCACCAAACTTTAGGAGGCCTTACTAAAACCAATCTCAAAACAACCCATTTGCTGAGACATACAACCCTGGGTAGAGAGATAACCCTAACTTCTCTAGGAAGAAAGATTCCCAATATGTCTAACCACCACTGCCACAATTTCCACCACAACCTCAGTGTCCCAATCCATTTTATTCACAACCTAAGTAAACATTGGATGATACTTTGAACCAGTTTGTACAAACTTAAACAGCCATCAATGGGAACAGTAAAAAATTCATGGATCAAACCAATAGGGCACTTGGTGATATTCATAGTCAACTCACAAAGTTGACTCAATCCATGAGTACACCTTAGAGAGGAAGGTTTCCAACTTAACCCAAGCAAAACCCATAAAGGGTGAACCTTGTTAACCCTAACACAGTTTCATCTAGTGAGCCTCCACCACCCCATGAGCAAGTTTAATTTGTTACAACCTTTAGGAGTGTTAAGGAAGTTGAGAAACTTGATGATCTTAGGTTACTAGGGTTGCAATCTAAGAAAGAGGGAGAGTAAGTGAGAAACGACGATTTATTTTTGGATGAAAAGAAAGTACTAGAAAAGAATGAAGAAGATGGTGTATAGGATTCCATTTCAAAGAATAGATTGAGTAAGAGTTGGAAAGAAGAAAATAAAAAAAAAAAGAGAAAGGAAAGACGCATGAGAAGAATATGGGAAAAAGGGTGACATTTAAGGATGAAAAGATGAACATTAAACCACCTTTTCCGACTAGGTTAAGAAACAAGAAATATTTCACTTCAGATATATAAGAGATATTCAAGCAATGGAAAATCAATCTTCCACTTTTGGATGCCATTAAACATGTTCCTCCTTATGCTATGTTTTTAAAAGATCTTTGTACCATGAAGAAGAGAGTGACTGTGAAAGAAATGACCTTTTTAGCTAAATAGGTTAGTGTTGTAGTTCAATGGAAAACACCCCCTAAGCTTTCTAGCCTAGGTAGTCCAACCATCCCCATTATTGTAGGAGATTCTAATGTTTGATTGTCAACTCTTCTTGACCTTAGGGCTACTGTGAATTTGCTACCATTTAGTGTATATCAAGATTTAGGCCTAGGAGAGTTGAAGCCAACTTGGGTGACATTACAGTTGGTAATAGATCTATGTAAATGCCTCGGGGGATAGTTAAGGATGTCCTGGTGCAAGTTGATGAATTTCTCTTCTCTGTAACTTCATAGTGCTAGACACACACCCCACACAAAGTCCCAATCCACTTGTCCCAGTGATTTTAGGTAAACTATTCCTCGTAACTTCCAATGCTGTAATTAACTATAGGAATGGGATGATGACATTCTCATTTAGGAACATGACAGTGGAAATGAACATTTTAAGAGTGTTCAAGAAACCAGGGCGATTGTGAAGATGTGAGGGAAGTAGATTTTATACACGTTTTGGTGCAAGAACATTTTTGATAAGTAGTGGTTTGAGGATCCATTTGAGAGAGCTTTGGTGCATAATGAGGAGCATGAGTTTTTAGAAGCTTTTGAGGGAGTGGAGGAGAGTAGGAAAATCAAGCCTTAGTTAGGGTCAAACCTAGCATATGTCATGGCTACAGGTACATAGACTCTAGTTTTTGAACCTTTAGAGTCATCCCCAACCAAGCTCACCCCTTAACTAGTTTAGCCACCACATCCAGAGAGAAAGCCATTACCTAGTGAATTGAAGTATTGTTTTCTACGGGAGAATAAGACATTCCTTGTTGTGATTTCATCACAACTTTCTTCTAACCAAGAGACAACGTTGTTGAATATGTTGAAAAACCTAAAGAAGACCATAGGTTGGACCATAGCTGACTTGCATGGTATTAGCCCTCTTGTGTGTACCTATGGAATTTTCATAGAGTATGAGGCTAAGCTTGTGTGTCAACCCAAAGAAGACTTAACCCCAACATGAAAGATGTAGTGAGGGGTGAGGTTTTGAAGTTGCTTAATGCGAGTATTATTTATATCATCTCTTATTCCAAGTGGGTAAGTCTAAACCAAGTAGTCCCCAAAACGTCTGAAGTCACAGTGGTGAGAAATGAGAAAAATGAGTTGGTGCTCACTTGAATTCAAACGGGTGGAGAGTGTGCATCAACTATAGGAAGTTGAATGCTACGACAAGGAAGGACCATTTACCACTCCCATTCCTGGATCAAGCTTTATAGAGAGTGGCAGGAGAGCCTATTATTATTTTCTGGATGGGTATTCTGGATCCAATTAGATTGAGGTTTCTTTAGAATACCAAGCCAAAACGACCTTTACCTGTCTCTTAGGCACCTTTGCTTATAAAAGAATACCATTTTGGCTTGTGCAGTGCACCTGTCACTTTCCAAAGGTGTATGATGAGTATTTTTAGTGATATGGTGGAGTGTATAGTTGAGGTATTCATGGACGATTTCTATCCATGGAGACATCTTTGATCTTTGTTTGGAGAATTTCACTTGAGTTTTGGTGAGATGTCAGAAGAGCAATTTGGTGTTGAATTGGGAGAAGTGTCATTTCATGGTGACATAAGGCATAGTTTGAGGGCATATTGTCTCGGCCAGAGGAATTGAGGTCAATAAAACTAAGGTTGAGATTGTGCCCAAGTTTCCCACGCCTAAGACAGTCTAAGACATAAAGTCATTCTCAGGGCATGATGGTTTTTATCGGAGGTTCATTCAAGGTTTTAGTGCCCTAGCAAAAACCTTATGCAATCTATTATCACAGAATGTTGCTTTTAAGTAGATATCCTAATGTCAAGAAGCTTTTGACAAGATTAAGGGTTTGTTGACCTCAGCACCGATTATTCAAGCCCCTGACTGGAGCCTTCCTTTTGAGCTCATGTGTGATGCTAACGATTATACAATAAGGGTAGTGTTAGGGCAAAGGTAGGAGAAAAAGCCCTATGTGATTCACAATGCCAGTAAGACTCTAAATGAGGCTCACATGAATTACACTATTATAGAGAAGGAGTTATTGGCTGTAGTTTTTACCATAGATAAGCTCCAATCCTACTTGATTGGTTCTTTGGTGATTGTATATACAAATCACACAGTTTTGAAGCACTTTCTCACAAAGAAAGATACTAAGTCAAGGTTGATTCGAAGGATTTTACTCCTTTAAGAATTTCATTTGGAGATCCAAGATAAGAAAAGAGTAGAAAATGTGGTTGCTTAACATCTCTCTCAACTTTCATCTGGGGAGTCGAACATTATCGACTTTCCCATAAAAGACCATTTCCTTGATGAGCAGCTTTTGCATGTTGGCACAATTTCTAATACTCACACCTTGTGGTATACCGATATAGCAAACTACTTGGTCACGGTGTAGATACCTTCGCATTAGTCGAAGGCTAATAGGAGTAAGCTCTTTCCTAATGGTCATAACTTTTTAGGGATGACCTCTATCTCTTTAAGTATTGTCTTAACCAGATCATTAGGTGTTGTATCCTAGATAATGAGATCCATAGTGTCATGTCCTTTGCTCATACTCTAGCTTATGGTGGGCATTCTTCTACTAAAAAGACCACAACAAAGATTTTGCAGTTAGGTTTTCATTGGCCCACCATGTTTAAGGATGTACATGCATTTTGTGTGGCTTTGTGATAGATGCCAAAGGATAACTAGCCTCCATAGTTATAATATGATGCCCCTTAACCCCATCTTAGTGTTAAAGATTTTTGATTGTTTGGGGATAGACTTTATGAGGTCATTTTCTAGTTCTTTTGGGTACTTATACATTCTAGTAGCCATGGAATATGTCTCCAAACGGGTGAAAGCCATTCCGACTCGTAACAATGACCACAAGGTGGTCATCACATTTTTTAGGGAGAACATATTCTCACGTTCTGGTATGCCCCGAGCGATCAACAGTAATAGTGGAAAGTTTTTTTATAACTAGTCCGTGGGTATCTTAATGAGAAGGTATGGAGTGGTGCACAAGGTTGCAAGACTATATTAATCCCACATGCAATGATGTTGAAGAAAATACTTGAGAAAACTATTAATCCCACACGCAAAGATTTGTCACTTCGATTAGTAGATGCACTGTGCACCTACAAAACGGCTTACAAGATTGTATTAGGCATGTCTCTTATAGACTTGTCTATGGAAACCCGTGTCATCTTCCTGTTAAAATAGCGCACCAAGCTTATTAGGCCATCCGACAAGTGAATGAGAATCTTGAGGATGTTGCCACAGCAAGAAAGCTCCAATTAAATGAACTAGAGGAGTTAAGGAATGGTGCATATGAGAATGTAAATATTACAAAAGCAAAAATGAAGGAGCTTCATGATCGTCATATTTTGAGGAAGTACCTTCTTGTTGGTCAAAGAGTTTGGGATCTTATCCACCCATCTTCGTTTAGCCATCTCAAGTCTCCTTTTGATTCCATTGAGGATGATCTTGTTTAAAGTTTCAGCTTATCCATTGCTTTGGGGGTATGTTGGTGTTGAGTAATCATTCTTAATTTCATACCTAGAAAAATATTCCCTAATAAAGCACTATCAATTTCTGTTCCATTGTTAGAAATAAGCATCCTAGAGATGCCGTACCTCATGATGTGTTCTTCCACACAAAGCTAATGGAATCTACATGCTTAATGTGGGCCAGTGGATTTACCGCCACCCATTTTTTGAAATGATCCATGCCAACCACCAACCCTTTTCTATTTTCGGCAACAGTAGGCAATGGTCCAATAATATCTAGTCCCCATTATGCAAGTGGCTAAAGGCTAGTGAGTAGGAAAAGTTCCCGAGCAGACTGGTGAGGGATCGCCATAAATTTCTGGTAGTTTTTTCACAATCTGACATAGGTCTGAGCATCTTTTCCCATCTTCGACCACCAGTAACCTTGAGTGATTGCTCTATGAGCCGAGGTCCTACCCCCAGTATGTGCCCCATAGACCCTTTCATGTAATTCATATAGAAAATTCTGTACGTTATCAAAGTGAACACATAAGAGGTGGGGGCATGTGAATGACTTCTTATACAGCTTGTGATTGGTAGACAACCAAAATATTGTGGCTTTAATCCTGAGTTTTCTTGCTTTTATCTTAGACTCAGGGAGGATTCCATCTTTTAAATAAGTTGTAATTAGATCCATCCAAAAGTGGATCTAACTGAGCACAAGTCATTTCATCACCCTTGGAGACACTTGGCTTTTCTATTTCCTTGAAGAAGACCGTATCTATAAGCATAGTTCTCGAAGACATAACCAATGCCAACAAGGCATCAGCATGTGTATTGTAATCCCTCCCAATCAACTCAATTCGAATAACATTGAATTCCTTCAGTTTCAACTTCGATAGCTCCAAATATTCGATCATCCTCTCATTTCTTGTAGCATATTCCTCGCTCAATTGGTTGACCACTAGCTAAGAGTCCGTCTTTATAATCAAATTTTTACAAAAAGACGCCGAGCGATAGTGAGACCAACCAACAGAGCCTCGTACTCTGCCTCGTTATTAGTAGCTTGGAAGCCTAGCTTTATTGCGTATTCAACGGTCACCCCCTCGAGGGTTGTCAAAACTACTCCTACCCCAGCACCCTTTTTGGATGAGCACCCATCCACTTCAATTTTCCATGACGGTACAGCCATTTTAGTGCTTACCTTAGCTTTTGAATTAATCTCTAACTACCATACCTCTTGTATCCGCTCAGGGATTGGAGGAGTGAACTTTGCTACAAAATCAGCTAAGGCCTGTGCCTTTATTACTATCATTGGCACATACCTTGTGTGAAACACACCAAAGGAGACTATCCATTTACCAATTCTTTCGGTGATATCTACCCTCTTCAATAATTAACCAATGGGTTGAACTGTAACCACTTGAATGGTGTAAGCGTGAAAATAATGGCCAGCTTTTGAGATGCCATCATCAAAGGAAAGGTAAACTTCTCCAAAGGGAGGTATCTAGCCTCTGCCTCCTGTAGAGTTTTGCTTGCATAGTAGATGGGCTTTTGTCTTATTTCTTCTTGCTTTAATAATATAGCGCTCACAGTTTGTTCTGACACTGCTAAGTATAACTGCAAAACATCCCTTGGTTGGGGAGTTGAAAAAATAAAAGTGGTTGTCAAGTATTCTTTCAACTTTCTTGGTGCTTGATCAGCTTCTTCATCCCATATCATCTTGTTAGCCCCCTTCAATAACTTAAACAATGGTCAGAACTTATCTGATACTCAACTGATAAATTTGTTAAATACTACCACCATTCCTGTAAGTTTTTTAATCTCCTTCTTAGTATGAGATGGTACTATAGCTTAGATGGCTCCGATCTAGTTGGGATCAGCTTTTATCCCCTGCCTGGTAACCAAGTGCCCTAAAAACTTTTCAAAACTCACCCCGAAGGCACATTTTGGTAACATTAAGCCTCAATCCATATTTGTCAAGTGTGGAGAAAACATGTTGTAGATGATGAATATGGGCCTTGGGCTCTTTTGTTTTTTTTTACCACCATATAATCAATATAGACCTATGTGGTCTTACTAAGGTCGTTCTTGAACATCTTTGTTACTAATCTTTGGTATGTGGCACCAGCATTCTTCAAACCAAATGACATGACTCGATAACAATAGATCCCCTTCGGGGTATTGAAAGAAGTCTTCTCCTCATCCGGGCCATGCATCAGGATCTGATGGTATCCCTTATATGCATCTAGAAAGGACATCCACGAACTCCTTGCTATTGAATCCACAAGTTGGTCTATCTTCTGTAATGGGAATGGATCTTTTGGACATGCCTTGTTCAAAATCGTGTAATCAACACAAACATTCCATTTCCTATTTTTCTTCTTAACTATGACTGTATTGGCTAGCCATTCACCGTAGGAAACTTCCCTATAGCCATAATCTTAAGCAGTTTACCAACTTCCTCAATGATAGCTTCATCATGCTATAATGCAGATCTCCTTACCCTCTGGACTACAAGTGTGACTCCTGAATTAACATTTAACTTATGACTCATGACTTTAGGAGAAATACCTAGTATTTCTTATAGGGTCTAGGTAAATGTGCTAATGTTCTTCAATAGCATTTATGTGAGTTCTAGCTTCTATTCAGGCAGTAGGTTGGAGCTAAACAAAAAGTATCTATCATCATCGATTGACCAACCTTGACTTTTTCCAGGCTATCGACAGATTTCTTTACAGGATCACCACCAGCATCATCGATTTTCAATGTACTCTCAGGCATCTCTGTAAGCTAGACCAGCTCAGAAAGTGGTTTGCACTTAAAGGCGGTAGTGAAGCACCTTTTCAATATGTTCTGGTCCTCTCTGATCTCAATCACCCCATCACTACGAAGAAACTTGAGGATCTGGTGATAAGTTGAGAGGACAGCCTTCAATGCATGTATCTATGACCTTCTTACAATTACATTATAGGAAGATGGTGCATCCACTGTCGTGAATTCAACATCACACTCAACTGGACCTGCCCGAACAGTTATTACAACTCTCTCCAATGGCTAGACTAAGGCAGAATTGAATCCAACAAGTGGACATTCTGCTAGCTCCAGGTCTTCTTTTGTCAGGCCAAGTTTCTTAAAGAGACTAAGAAAGATGACCTCCGTAGAAATCCCAAGATCTACCAGAATCCTCTTGACATCAGATTCAAATATCTTCAATGTGACCACAAGTGCATTATAATGTGGCAATTGCACCTCGGTGACTTCATTTTCACAGAATGTAATGCCTCGAGCACTTTTTTTTGGAGGCATTTGCTCAGGGATCCAGCAACTTTAAGGACTTCACTTTCTTGACCATAATTTAACTTATCTACTTAGGGATTGGCTACTGTGCTTTAGGGATAATTTTCCATGTGTATGACATGGATAACCACTAGCCACTAAACTTCTTTTCTGGGTCGGGCCCTTAGAGGTGGCTAGGCTTTATCTATAAAATCTTGTTTCTCGGGATTTATCTCTCCCCCTTCTATGATTTCCCCCCATGCTTGGGGAGTAATCTCTACATTCCTCGTCTTCGCCATATTAATGAATTCGTTTAGGTGGCCCTTTTTCACAAGATCCTCAAGGAAGTACCTTAAGGAGTGGCATGCTCCAGTACGATGCCCCCTGTCTTAGTGATAAGAGCAGAAGTCCTTGTGATTCTCCTTTCTAAGGTAGTCGGCCAGTTTCTTGGGCCATCGGAAGTAAGATTGACCATGGATTTTGGGGAGTATTCTTAAGATTGCCTCCTCGAAAATTGTGTTTATAGCCACAAAGACTAATTTCTTGTCGTCAAGAAACTCCTGCCCTCTTTCTTTACCTTTTCTTTTTCTAAACCTCGGGGATTTTGCTTCTTTTTGCTTGGCTGGCTTCGTCTCATCTTCCACCTTTGCGTACTTCTCGATCGGGCATATAAGGTCAAATATATTTACTGCTGGCTTCTTTGTTAATGAAAGCCAGAGTTTATCTCATTTCTACAATCCCAACTTGAATGAGGTCATAGCCATCTGCTCAAAAGATCCATTCACCTCATTGTAGAGCTCTATGTATCGCCTAGAATAGTTACTCAAGCTTTTATCATTTTTCTTTTTCATTATAAGAAGAAAGTCGGTGGTTTTTGGCTGTTTTATGTTAGCCAAGAATCGCATAACAAACTTCTTGGCAAGTTGATTCTAACATCCAATGCTTCCAAGAGGCAACTTGTGGAACCATTGGAGCACCGTGTCCCCTATGCTTGACAGGAATACTCTATACATCAATTCGTCGTTGCTGCTCCACAAGGTCATCGCTTGCATGTAATGGCGAGAATGAGCCAGTGGATCCGATTTGCTATCATAGATGGTAAACTATTAAGTTTTGAAACTTCTTTGGGGCTCGGTTTTGCAGATGTCCACGGTGAATGGGGAGGTAGAGATTCCTCTAGGCACTCTTCTTGTCATCATTCTAGTGGTTTGGTCAGGAGCATCCCACTAAGTTTATTGCATTCTCTGCACCTCCTTAGCCTTGCTTGGCTTTTTTGTTTTTGTATGAACCATGTCATCATTAGAATAGTTTTTGCTAGGTTCATTATGTTTTCTCTGATTGGAGTACTTCTTTTTGTGTGCAACATCCTTATGGTACAGATTCGATGGCTTTTCTTTTTATAACCTCGAGAGCCTTCACCGTTGAGTTCACATCAAATGCGTTCCATCTAGACCAAAACTGAGATTATCCTCGTAACCGTGATCTTCTAAATCAACATACAAAGTGTCAAAACTTTCGTCTAAGGCATGCTCCGAGTTATCAGTACTGATTTGGGTACCAGCTATGAATTTCCTTTTCTCTCTACTCAATTTGAGAAGTATCTCTTCCAACTCCACTTATTTTGCATCTGCCTTTCTTGTAGGTCCTGCCTTCGTTTAATAGCCCCAAGATCTTTAATAGTTTTTCTACTAGTAGATTCTTGTCTGAGAGTCTGTATCACCAACATACTCCTTCTTTGCCTCAAATGTATAGCCTCATTCCCAACAAGAGGAGATGGTGGGGGCATCGTGTCACCACCTGAAGTCATAGTTAATAATGCTTGAAAAGAGAAAAAACTTCCAAGGAAAGAGTAAAGTATGGGGAACAAAGAAATGAGCCCCACAATGGGTGTCAAATGTTTGGCAATAAGAAATACCACCAAGCGTGCTCACCACATCCACAAAGAAGAAGGTAGCTCAAGCCTGAAAAAGGAAAATAAGTTAAAAGAAAGTGTCGAGAAGGATTTCCGACTGCAATCTCTCCGATGCTTAAGTCAGAAACGGCTTAAGAGAATGAGAAAATAAATTGACAGCACTTCATGAACCATAGTGAGCATATCTGAATTTGGTATTAAGTTTTCTATTTATAGTCTGAATGCCAGAATAAATTTATAACAAATAATTAGAAGAAAACATCTTCCCTTTCCCTTTGGGGAAGGTCCTTTAATGTAACGGTGCGCTAGGTATTAGATGCCCATCACATGACATTAAATGGGTGCCACTCAGCATTAAATGTGCATGAGGCGTGTGCGATATGACTTTTAAAGACTATGCAAGTGTCCCATCTGTCTGCCACTTGTTAGATTGGAGTTTCACCAATTGTAATTGGTGGTAATAAGTGAGCTAAATTCATCATTTAAGAGCATTTATGGTCAGGATCGAATAAATATAATCATTGAAATGGTGGGACTCACCCTCACACTTTACCTGGTTAGGAGTGCTTTCCCCGAACACTCGTACATCAAGGTGCTGTATTCGGGGATTTTGCAATGTGTCCTTTATATTTTTTGTACCAACACCCTGCATTCTCAAATTCAATTTCATGTAATCACGTTGAGTTGATAACAACTATCGAAGCCATTAACCAGAATGTAGTCATTTTTTGTTTTTAAATTTTAGAACATGACTTGAATAATAGACCTTAAGCATTTTAAATAATTATTTTAAAATCAAAATTATACATAATATTCACTTATTCGTGTTAAATTTGCATTTAAATTGCTCTTCATAACATGAATATATATATTGAATAAATATATGTTTATTTGAAAAAATGATGATTAAAAAAAATTTATTATTTAAAATAGGTCAGATCTAATCATATGTATCAGATCTGAATACTGAAGGTTTGGGCCGATTATTTTTAAATTTGGATCAGTTTAGATTTGAGGGATCTAATCACCATTGAAAGACCTACACTAAGTGCTGTGAGGATAAAAATAAAAGAAAGCTCAGAAAAGAAGACACAGAATAAGGAAAGTTTCTCTTCATATTCATATTAAAAAATGAATTAAATATCTAATAATGGAAAGAAGAAAGAAGAACTACCAGATAAGATAAGATACGATATGAACAAGATAGAGAGACAAAAATTATTTAAATATATCCAAATCCAATACAGCCAACTTTATGAAAGCACATGCATGTCGAGCTAGCTATATATCTATATCTTATCTAACCTCGGGAGGAACTCAAAAATAAAATAAAATAAAATAATGCCAACTCTTGAAACGTGGGTCTTGTATTCCAATCGGGCTTTCCGTGAGCATATGCATGTGAATTTAATAACATGAAAATGTTGGATGAAATGTTCACTGCACCATTTAGGGATTACGTGTTTGGAGTGAGAGTTTGTTGTTAAGAAAATGAAAAGAAAATAGTAAAAAAGAAAGGAAATATTTGAAAAAAATTTATAATCTTAAATACACATTTTAATTTGAACAGATTTAAAATTTTAAAAAAAATAAAAAATATTCATTAATATAAAACGTATTTTTTTAATCTTTTTAAATTCTACATCTATTTTTTTTTTTTTTTTGTCATTTTTCATTACAATCTAGATGAGAAAAAAAATTTAAAATTTTTATTTTCTTTAAATCTATGTTCATAAATATTTATACCAAACACGATGTTAGAATACTGTTACTGCGATGATTGCATACCAGACTCAGACGTCTATTCAAAAAAAAATCCTTGATTACTTTAATTTGGGTGAAAGAAAAAAAAAAAAAAAAAAAAGAAGCACTTCTCGTTAAAACAACGGATTTTTCAAATGCCCATGTCCGCTCACGTTGAATATTAAGAATTTACGGTAAAATACTGTTCATTACTAAAAACGATTTCAAAACAAATTACAAAATTTGATCACGTTGTCCAACAAGAATGTGCTTAAGTTTTCAATCTTTTGATGGATGGAAACATTATCATTTTTTAAATAAATAGCAAGGGATCCTAGTGTAGGAAGAGAAATGAAGGGTTGGATGGGATGGAATATGGATACAAACTAATAGGGTATCCGTCTAATTAACAAATCATATTGCTGAACCCGTATATGTGATTGGCATGCGATATTATATGATTTTATATCTCTTAGACATGCCAATTACGTGTGTTTACTTATTAAAATACCCGATCTTAGCTTAGTTATCTCACTCTTGTAATTATATGGCGTTTGTGTGTTTCAGGTTTTAAAACTCAAAAAAGAAAGGGTATAATGTCTTCTACAACCTCCCAAAGGCCATCTCAATGCAAAATATCAAGTATCATGGCTGCCAAGAAGAACAAAGTAGTCCCAAGCTCAAAACAGTCCAAGAAGTGTTGCGGTAGAAAATTCCAGCGCAACACCTCTTCAGTTTTTTGGCCATAAAGTTGTCTACAGAGGTCAATTTGACTTGTGCTATACACTGTTGAAAAGAGAACTCAACTATATACAACTTTTCTGTTGAAGAAATCTTCAAATTCAGCTGTTCGGAAGGTCACATTTTGAACCAAAGTTCACTTTAGATTGCTACCAGCAGAAAAGCTCAGCACGACACCCCTTTGGTTTTTCAATTATAACGTTTCACTCAAAATTTAGATTGATGAGATTGTTTTTGCATTGGAAAGAATACTCAAAGAGATAAAAACCTTCTGTTGAACCCATCTTCATATTCTGTTATCTCAAAGCCCAAAAATGGCTTCAAAGTTATCCCAGAAATCTGTCCAATCCAGCACCCGTGTGGGCCCATTCCTGCCGGCGCCCATGCAAGCCCAACTCGCGGCCGACCAAGCCCATGCGTGGCCAATAAGCCCAAAAGTTGTAACCCTAGTTCTACATCTATTTAAACCATAATCTGCTAAAAACAGATAAAAAATTCCAGTCGTGGGAAAAGTGCAAAAACCTAAACAAAATTCTGCTCTCTCTTTTTCTTTGCTTCTCATAAATTTCTCTAGACATAGTTTGAGTTTTATGAAAGTATTTGGAAGATTTCTTTTTGTGTTTTCAATCTTGCAATTCAACATTGCAAGTGGTAGGTTTTTAATTAAATTTGTTCATCCCCTTCTCTTATCCCTTTCATCTCTATCCTCTTCTTTAAACTAGTTTTCAATATCGCACTTTCGATTTATTGTAGTAGATTAAGTTTTATTTCAATAGAAATTAATTTTTATTCATATATTGTTCATTTGAATGGTAGTCGTGATATGGTAGTAGGCTAGGCTCCCCCTTGGCTCCAATCCTATGAAAATGGTTTGTTGAGGTAAAGAGGTTGAGCATGTTACGATCTTAAACTATATATCATAAGAAAAGACTTGATAGG
Organism: Sideroxylon spinosum; assembly: GCA_003260245.2. Classification (NCBI taxonomy): domain Eukaryota; kingdom Viridiplantae; phylum Streptophyta; class Magnoliopsida; order Ericales; family Sapotaceae; genus Sideroxylon; species Sideroxylon spinosum. Next base: position 406 of record QLOD02144909.1, on the reverse strand, counting down.
GATTCGTCATTTGGAATCTCCTAGCAATTTTATAATCGGTTAGTGATTCATGAACTTGTTTCTTGAAATCCCTAAACACTGATTCCATGACTTGTTAGGACGAGTTTTTCATCTCTAATCCTAAGAAAGTCACACTTCCATCTCATTAAATTTTATTGCTAAATCTTCTGGCCTTTTACCACTAGGGATTGGTAATTAGGCCGAGATAAATAGCATGCTCAAACTTCCTCACCAATATAATATCATTGGAATTGGTTTTGGGTCAAGTTCTTTCATATTCCAAGCACTTTTTCTTTACATTCTAGCTCTTTCATATTCCAAGAACTTTCAATATCGCATTTAAATACTGTTATTTACATTCTAGCATTTTAATTTTTATCCTTATTTTATTGTCTTTAAATACTGT
>QLOD02144887.1:0-16892 GCA_003260245.2 Sideroxylon spinosum | reverse complement strand
CGAGTTGTCGTAAACTTGGAAATTTCAATGGATTTAATGGATCGCCGTCAAAATCAAGTTATTCATTCCTCTTATCTCGGAGATCACGAGCAAAGAGTGTGAACTCTATTGGTTTGTCACTGGCATCTGTTCAGGGCTTAAGTTGCATGACGAAGCTATATCTGAGTAACTGTAATCTGTCACATATGCCTAGCGAAATTAGCAATTTGATCTCATTAACTGAATTGGATCTTTCGGGAAACAATTTACATGCCTTTCCAATTGGTATATGTAACCTTACTCGCTTGGATTTCTTGCAATTGGGCGCGTGCAGTATTTCGCATGTACCCGATGAAATTGGAAATTTGATTTCTTTAAAATCATTTTATCTTTCAGATAATAATTTTTGCACGTTACCTGATGGAATCAGTAAACTTACTTGCTTGGAGGGTTTGGATATGTCCAATTGCAATGTGTCACATCTGCCCAATGGAATTTCGAGTTTGATTTCATTGCGGCGCTTGAGGGTTCGATTCAACAACAATTTACGTACCTTTCCCAATGGTATCTGTTACCTTACTCGCTTCAAGGAGTTGTCCATTGCCGATTTCAATTTGTCAGGCCTACCTAATGAAATTCGATGTTTAAACACATTGGATATTTGTAGGAGCAATTTATGTACCTGGCCTGATACTATTGGTAACCTTGCTTGCTTGTCAACCTTGAAGTCAGAGAGCAATGTGTCCCATTTACCAGAGAGTAATGTTAACCTGACTCAGTTGGAGGACCTTCGATTAAGTAATTGCAGAATGTTACATTTACCAGAGAGTATTGGTAACCTGACTCAGTTGCAGGGACTTCAATTAAGTAATTGCAGAATGTTACGATCACTTCCAGTGCTTCCAGCAAGTATAAAGTCACTTGATGCATGCAATTGCACATCACTAGAAAGCATATCGATGCAGTCAAACTTGCTTAATCAGCTAGAAATGACTTTTCACGGTTGCCATAAATTAGCCGAAACACATGCTGCTAAAAATTTCAGAGAAAGCCTGCTCAAGTACAATGTACGTATTCTCTCTCATTGACGAAAAAACTAATGCAAAATAAATTATACTAAATTATTCTTATCTTGTGAAATTGTCAATATGATAACTACTCATGTTGACATAAAAAAAAAATGTAAAATAAATCATACTAAATTATGCTTATTTTGAAAAATCATCAATATGATAACTATTATATTTTAGAATCGTCATCAAACCGTGACTGCAATATTAGTTTGGATGACTTTTTCCTTTTGCTTTTTAATTTCAAAGCTTAGTACAAATTTTAGTCTACATAACGCTTTGATTTGTTGAAACAGGGATTATCTTCCCTTCGAAATCCTATTACTCTTCGATTTTTCAGCGAGGTGGTTCCCACTTGGATTGAGTACCAGAGTATAGGATCATCTTTGGTGGTGCCTCCTCTTGTGAATCACAAATTATTAGGGTTGATTTTATACACAGCTTTTCCGTTTCAACAAGACGATTTATATTTTAGGAGGGATGCTCGCTATTGTATCAATAATTATACATCCAAAGCTTCTGGAAGAGCGTTTCAGCCATTTTTTTGGTGTTATTGGATGTATCCTCATGATGAGACATGGTTTACCTATATACCACTTTGTTATACTGAAGTGCTGATTGGAGACCAAGATGAAGTGGAGATAATAATAAAACGCGGGGAATGTCCGGTGAAAAACTGGGGGGTTACTCCTGTTTATGAGGTTGATAATAATACTCCAGAGGCAAATGATGGATCATTGATCAAATACACCTCGTCGTTGACCTACCAGCATCTAGCAGAAGGAATTGGCCCATCAAGTGATTAAAATAAAAGCATGACATTCTTAGGTTCATGAGTAAAGAAATTGTCCAAAAAAAATGGAGGGGTTTAGGAAATTACAGAATCATCAGGGTGGCATTGAGGCAACTAACGATTATAGAGTAAGAGCCACGCGTTAATTATTGTATTATGATGTGAACTGGTGAAATATATACACTTTTAAATATATTCATATGCATGTTTCCCTTCCCTATGATATTATATCTATGGAACCTAAACATGGCCTATTTTGGTTATACAAATATGGCTTTTGTTGGATATGCGTTCTCACCTCCTGTTGTTTTCTTTGTATTAGGTAATGGAAGCAGTCGTGGAAGAGCATCTTCTTGAACTTGCCAGGGCCATTCCTGCTAAAACAAGGTACTACCACTTAAAAGTTTGCGTTCTGATTTTTCAACGGTATGCTACTAGCCTCTATGCCATTACAGGGTTAGTGTGATCAAACGCAATGTCTCATATCTGCCTGGTGAAATTGGAGGTTTGATATAATTAAAAATTAGGGATCTTAGCATCGTGGGAGGCTTCCTTCATTTCCCTTCTCTGCTACCTCCTCCGTCGTGAGAAATGGAACAGCTTGAGTTTGTTATCTTTGTTTCTATTGTTGTATAGACAAATCTCAAGTATTGTCCATTACTTTGGTTTCTGTCTAGTATGAGATGTGTAATCCAGCCCATGAATTGAAAATTGAGGTTTTGTTTCCAAGTGTCTGGTTTTTATCTGGTTTTTGTTTCTAATATGTTTGAAAGCCGATTTTATTTATTTATTTATTTTTAACCAAGCAAAAGTTACCGTGGCATAAACCTGACCTCAGCGGACCATACAAGTTGGTTTGGTCTTTGAAGTCTTGCACATGGCATCTGAGACATCTCTCTCAAATTACGGATAATAAATGCTTGAGTACAAAATAAAAATTGATTGTGAATTTATTAACAATCAATTCAACGGAATAACTCAATCAATCACATGCTAATAAAGAAAATCTAATCTAACATAACTCTCAATACAATTTCTTATTTGAAATATAAAAGACCCTCAAAATTCTATTTTCTAAAATCACAAATTGGAATTATAACAAGAATTATAGGCTACCAAAATCTTTTTGATAAATTCCTAATAAAATTGGATTCAAAGAGTACTACCAAAAGCGGTTGCATATCAAAGGAAACCCCCAAAGTCTAAATCTTCAAAAAAAAAAAAAAATACTGACAAATTGCTGCCTGTTTGAGCAAAAATGGCTACAGATGAAAATCAAAACGATATGCCACGTAGTGTTCAAATGGAGCCCAACTTGGTTCGAATGGGAGCAACCATAAACCAAAATGCCTAGAACTTATGTAACATAAGTTACCTAATGTTAATGGTAACCTTACTTGCCTGGAGAGCCTCTCTCTGTAACATTGCGACCTCTCAAATATACCCTGTGAAGTTGGGAATTTGATCTCATTGACATTCTTGGACGTTTCAGCAAGCAACCTGCGTACTTTGCCTAATGGTATTGGTAAAACTTACTTGCTTGGACAGCCTGTATGTGGGAGAGTGCAATCTCTCAAATATGCCCAGTGAAATTGGGAATTTGACCTCATGAAGAAACTTGAGTCTTTTTGGACATAACTTATCTGCTTTACCTGATGGTATTGGTAACCTTGCGTGCTTGCAGACATTGCACATGACATACAACAATTTTTTGCATCTACTCAGTGTGATTGGATGTTTGACGTCATTAGAGATTCGAGGATTGAAAGCAATAATTACATCCTCAATGGTATTGGTAACTTTGCATGTTTGTTGGAAATTTATCATACTGCGACATGTCACATTTACCTGATGGTATCAGGTAGCTTACTCGGTTGAAGTTCATTGACTTGTGACAGTCTGTAAAGCTCCAATCACTTCCAGAGAGCTTCCAGCATGTTTTGAGTCAGTTGAGGCAGATTTCTGTGCAACATTAGAAAAGTTAACAATTGAATCAGACTGGCTCAATCAGCCAACAATGAGCTTTGAAGGTTGCTTGAAATTAGCTGAGAACTATTTTGCTAAAAGTTAACAGAAGAAGACTGCTCCAGTACAAGGTACATAATTTCTCTCATTGGCATATAACATATCGCAAAAAGAACAAGACTAAATTATGCTTGTTTTGAAAACCAACATGTTGTCTGGCATCTAACTCGTTATAAAATTGTGTTTGCAATGCCAGTTTGGATTTTTTTTTTTTTCCAATTCCTTTTTCAAATATTATTAAGAATTTTTAGTCGTTTGACAGTTCTATCTGTTGGAATAGGAACCATCTGCAGTTGTGAGTCCTATTACTCTTCGAGTTTTAGGTGATGAAGTTTCCAAGTGGGTTGAGTATTTGAAGTACAGGGTCATGTTTATCTTTGGTGGTGCCTTCTCTTGTGAATCACAAAATATCAGGGTTGATTTTGTGCACGGTTTTCGCAGTTCAAGGAGATAACAGTATTTATATTGCTAGCTTTCGCATCAGCCATAAGTCCAAGGGGTTTTGAAAGAGTTTACCAGCCAAGCTTCATCACCTATGAAAGTGGATCTCACAACGAGATGTGGCTTAGGTATATGCCACTTCATTATATTGAGATGCAGTCAGAAGTTGCTGATGAAGTGGAGATCTCTGTAAAGGAAAGTAAGGAATATCAGGTGAAAAGCTGTGGAATTTACAAGGATGATGAGAATAATGAGGAGACAAATGGTGGAATATTGATCCAGTACGCCTCACCATCTTCTCAATGGCACGAAGAAGGAACTAGTTCATCAAACCAATGAAACTTAGAAATCATGGTAAGTACATTGTCCTGTTCACTTTTGTAGACCTCATTTCCACCCCGTGGGAAACATTTATTCCTTAGAATTGATTTTATTTTAATGTCAAGAATTGATTTGTTTTAGTAAATGAAATTTTGTGTTCAAAATACATGTTTAAATTTAAGTATTGAATTGAATAGATTTAAAAAAAATATCAAATTTGATCCTATTAAACATGATCTTACCTCTATGGATCTAACGGAAGACATGACCTTAAACAGATTTTATTAGCGTCATCAAATTTATATAGTCGACCTCACCCAGTGGGAAAAGACTTGACTTGGCTTGGTTTAGTTTTAGTAAAAAATAAATAACAAAGGTAAGTATGATATATGAAAATAAATATTTTTTTTTTTTGTGTAGAATGTTCAAATAGTATAAAAATCTCAAAATTTAAATGATGAAATCAAATCAAATCTAATTCGATGAAATCAAATCAAATCTAACTCAATAAAATCTTATTTTGATTCTAAATATAAGAATTAGTTGTTATTCTTACCAAATAAAATCAACTACTACCATTCCAAACCAAGTGTTCATGGCCATGCTCTATTAATGTTTTTTTTTATTTTTTTTTCTTATTCTATTTTTGATTCTCGTTGTTTAATTTTTTATTTTTTTAAATGTTGTGGAACTAGAATATCTAATAATATCTATATTTTAAATTCATAATTCTGGGTGTTTGGATTAGTTGGTATGCATTAGATTTTTTTTAACTATAATTCCATTTTAAAAAAGTATGCTTGCATATTATTGAAATTACAAATTATTTTGGAAAATATTCTTATTGTTCTTGTAAAATATCCTGGTTTAAAACAACAGAACTTATTATTATTATTTTGTTGAGGACATTACATGTGATTTAAGCAGATGGGATGTGAATCGAAAGATGCCCAGTGCTAGCGAGGATATTTTTGCAATTGATTTAAGGTCTCTTCTTTAAAGTTTACTCAGGAGAGGTTGGGAAATTCCTTCTTGCCATATTTTTATTTTTTATTTTTTATTTTTAGGCTTGATTGCGTGAGTTACGTTAGGAGGTGTTTGGATTGACAAGAAGTAAGATAATTTGAGCAAAACCGAAGAAATCTTGTATCTATTCTCTCAAACCAACAAAAAAATAAATATTATCTCCTTAGACAACCACTATTTCTATATTGTTTCTCATAGAAAGTGTGTAACCTTAACAAAACGACTTCCTTTTTGAACATGTTTCATTAGCTCATACTGCTCCCCAAAGAATACCTATGATTAAAAAGATAAATAATTTGTGGATTTATAATTTGTGTAATGAGATAAAAAGTGAATAATTTTTAGAAATTTTTATAATTTTTTATGCGTCAGACACACATTTAATCTCTATTTAATGTTTGACAAATTACAGAGAATTATTTTAACAATTTTTAAAAGTATACTAATATTTTTTCTCTTAAAAAATAATTAACCGAAAGGCTCCTATCGATCTACTTCTCTCTCTCTGATCCGAGGGGCAATCTCAGTAAAACGGTGCAAAAAGAAAAAGAAGGGTTGAAATCCGAAGCGGCCATAGCCTGTAAATTGTAAAAGTGGCATACAAAAACTTGATTTGAAATAAGAGAAACGGTAACATAAAACAGTTTTAGTATTAAACTCTTTTAAAAGCATGAGTAAATGAATGTTTTAAATACATGTACTCTTATGGTGAATTTTTAACCCTTGATTTTGGGGCACAAAGTTTGAAAGACCCTTCGAATGAAAATAACAGTGGACTTCTAAGCGTTTGTTTGAAAGAATGGAAGGAGAGGCGACGTTGAAAATAACTAAAATAAATAAAAGGAAATAAAAGTTAATTGTTTATTTATTCATTTATTTTGTTTGATAGAGTTGTAAAGAAAAATGAAGGGTAGAATATAAAATATAATAAAAATTACTATTATATCTTTTAAAATATATTTATTTTTGATAAATATTTATGAAAATAATAGGAATAACTAAAAAAACAAAATAAAAAGAACGTTTTAAAGTTTTTTTTTTTTTTTTTTAGGCCTATTCTACTCAAATTAAGAGTAAAATGAAGGTAAATAAATCACCTCCATAAGTGAGAATGCAGATAAAAATAATTGATTTTTAATTATAACTTTGAAATTATTGATTTTTTAATTAATTTTTAATTAAAAATTTATTTTTTTAAATTATATAATTTTTTTTAATTTTTATTATTTTTAATTAAAATAATTGATTTTTTTACAATTATAAGAACCGTTGCTTATATATATTCCTCTTAACAATTGGTGTTCAAATTAATGGGGCAGCTAATTAGTATTTAGTTCATAAATGCCATTTAAACAAATTATGCTTTTGTGAAGAGTTGTTTCTGGGGCAGTGACCCATCCCATATCCTGGCTTTAGAACCCTCCTTGCCAGTTCATTTTCTCAACTGCTTGGTAAGCTCTATCCCTTGCCTCCCTTGAAGATCTCTTCACTTTGGCGGTGACACAGTAATTAGTTTTAGTAATATTATTGTGAGTTCATATTAATAATAAATTAAATAAAATATATATCATTGAAACAATTAAATAATTATTTTAGCTAATCTAAAATTGAAAGAAATTAACGCGAAAAAATAAAAATAAAAATATTTTATCTAATCATTCATTTGATTTAATGAAATAATTTAAACAGGGTCATATTTTAACTCTTTCAATTCTTGAAAATCTCTTGTTTTTGTGTTTCTTTCGTTTTCTATGAACTCCTACTCAACCTCTGTTCCCTTTTTAAATTATTTTTTTATTATTTTTTTTCATTAATTTCATTTATGTCCGAGTTATATTAATTGTTTTTTTCTTTTTATACATTCTATATTTTATACTCAAACACACACATAAAAAAGAGTAAAATAATGGTGCTGGAATGACAAAAGATTAGTAAAAATTAAAAAAAGTTATAGTCTCATAATTTTTATAATAAGACAAAAAGTAAAATTTTTAAAACATTTTAATTTTTTTAATAAAATTTATCACTGCAAATGGAACTCTAAGTCTTCAACTTCCAAAATACATGTGATCAGCTAAAGTTTTCTTTTTAACACAAGCTCTTCTCCCTTGGAAAATATATGCACTTGGTTCTTATTAAATATATATTTGGTACGTTTGAAGTTACAAAAATTAAGATAAAATATAATTTGAGTTACTTTTTTACTTTAAGAATATAAACCATAAATCAAAAAAAAAAAAAAAAGAGAAAAATAGTTTCATTTGAACAGATTTAAACGGAAACTTTTTGATTTTTCTACCAGAACTTCTTAAAATTTGTAGAAATGTTATTGGAACTTATAGAAACTTTATTGGGATTTGTAAAAATCAATTGGGATTAATAGATATATATAAATTTATAGAAATTCACGTAATTTGAGGTGAAAATTTTTTTATACAAAATTATAAAATTTTTAAAAGTTTTTTTTAGTTGCTTTTTTGATGCTCCAAACAGGCCATTATCTTCTATTAATCACAACAAATTGCACACTCGAGGCCCTCTCTGAATCCGCTCTATGTAAATGTCAAAACTGCTCGTACATATATGATACGATTTTCCCTTTTTTATTGAAAAAAAAAAATAGGAATATGATTAAGACCACCTCAGTCAGTCCTCACATGAAAACTAGCGACAATGGCCGGCCGATTTGTGAATAAAGTAAAGGGAGGTGATAGAGACTATTATATATATACAACTCAATTGTCCATTATGGATTATTTCTTGTGGCGTGGCAATCGAAAACAGAAGCAAAATTTTTTATCATCCGTTTGTCATCTATACTCAGTAATTTTGGAGTCGTTGATATCAATAATTTTTAAGAAAACTACAGAAACTCTTTTTAATTATTATTGATTTTCCATCGATTTCTATAACTTATTTATTTTATTACTATTTTGTTTGCTGTGGAATTGTGATACGGAAAAAAAAAATTTTAATGCCATTTTGTCCTTTTTTATTTTTTAATGGCTTATTTTTTTCTCAGATGATTGATACCTATGATGCGATTTCAATTATTTATGCATGTGAATGTAGTATCGGATTTCAGTTACGTACGTATGTGTGATTTACGATAAAATCATTCGTTTGTTATATCTAATCAAAATGTTATTTAAAAAATTGTGCAAGAGAAACATGTCAATGACATTTTTCTAATAAAAATATATTTTACAAATTATTCTCATAAAAATATATTTGTAAATTATTTTATTTAAAATGATCATAAAACACGATAGCCACGTTTTCTTTTTTTATAAAAAATTGTAATTTAACAATACTATTTTTTTTTTCAAACAATTTGATCTTTAAATTTTAAATCTAATAACAATTCGTGAATTAGACAAAATTGATACAATCCAATTTTATCAATTTGATTCAAGTAAGTTCGAATTTATGATATAACCAAAATTTCTTGTGAAGAAAAATAAACACAAAATTCGAATTGATCCGGATCTTAGATTGATATTTTTGAAACTCAAAATAATACTGAATCAAATTTTTAATTCAATCAATCCAAAAATAAAAAATAAAAAAATTAAATTACTGCAAATTTTCAAGTTATTTAAATTTATCTGTGCACCCCAATTGAGATGCTTGTTGGCTCAAGACAAAGTGGCAATTGTCTCTCCATTGCGTTTCGTTGTTTCATTTGTTTCTTCAGTTTTTCGGACTAGTGCGGCCTTTTGTTTCTGTCAATGATCCGGGATGTCGTGTATTGCAAAGGATGCCCCTTGTATTGTTAGATTGTTTGTTTATAAATATCACGTTCAAAAATTAAAACATCATTTAGTTATTTTTTTATTTTTTATTTTTTATTTTTATTTTTTATTTTCTGTTTTGAGATCATTTGCCATCTTACTGTTTTTTAAATAAAAAAAAAAACTCAAAACGAATTTCATTTCTTGTATTTTAAAACTTGTTTTAGAAAACAGAAAATGTATACTTGTTTTAGAAAACAGAAAATGTATTTATACATGAAATGAAAAAATGGTAAAAAATCATTTTGAACGTTTTCAATACAAAAAAATAAAAATTTTAAAATAAAAAAAGAATATTTTTTATTTTCTTGCTTTAAATATAAAACACATAAAATAAAAAAATAAAAAATAAAAAAACAAACCAAATGATAGCTAAAGATATTGCAAAATCCCACCGTTGTGGATTCTCATGATAAACGCTCATCAAAATATTGCCGAAAGTCCGATTAGTTTGTGGATGGCAAGTACCCATGATTTTCCCGAAGGATCACCAAAAATTACTCTAGAAATATGTGAGAGATTAAAATTTTAAAAAATCCTTTAATGTGCGACAAATATAATATGTGCATATATATATATAAAACAATCTAATTCAAAAACTTAAGTCGATTTGTCTAAATTGCGTACCATTCTATATTAATCACAAAATATCTATTATATTTCCAATGTGCAACAATTTAAGAATACACTCAATAATTTTTCCCTCCCATGTGAATTCTTCTCTTTTCTTGCATTGGTACTATATTAATCACAAAATATCTATTATATTTCCAATGTGCAACAATGTAGGAATATACTCAATAATTTTTCCCTCCTATGTGAATTCTTCTCTTTTCTCGCATCACTGAGCTCCGCTCGAGTGAAAGTTTTCAGGACTCTTTTCTCGTGTTTGTGGATTTTGTGGGCTTTGTTTTCTAAATTATTGTTATTATTTTTTTGTGTTTGTGTTGGGAATTTGGGCCCTCCCCTGTTCGCCTCCTGGAGCTTCTTTTCTAAATTATTGTTGAATTTAGGCCCTCCCCTTTTCGTCTCCTAGAGCTTCTCTTCGCAAAATATCGAGAAAATAATAGCACAAGAATTTAACGTGGAAACTCCGAAACTGGAGAAAAACCACGGGACACCCAGAGAAGAAAATACACTATGTGAAAATTTATTACATCCTCACAATTTTTTCTCTCACACCCAAACCCCAAATACACCCAAAACCCTACAAAGAAATACCTAAAGCAAACTCTCCAAATCTCACCTTGAAAGAAGAATTTAACTAGAGTCAATTTAACTTGTTTTGATTTAGAGCCCTTAGCCAAAGGGGTAGCCAAAGGGGTGGGGGGCTTTATTTATACTTGCCAAACCCTCTCTCCCCTTTGTTCTTCAAACCAATGTGGGACAAAGAAAGTCTCAACATCTAGCAGTTTGTCAGTTTTGTGAATTTGTCATTCGTACTATTTGTGCATCTTCAACTACTCAATTTTATAGGTCAAATCATTAAGACCGCATTTGGAGTCCAAAAAAAATCAAATAATTTCAAAAGTTTCACCTTTTTCAAACTCTAAAAAATTCCATATTTGTTTAAAAAATTTTTAAAATCCGTTGAAACTGACCAAAATAGTACATTCCAACGGTTTTGTTAGATTTTTTTTTAAAATTATATTGACATTTGTACTAAAAAGTTTCACAAAACTCTAAAAAAAATTTAAAATTTTCATTAAAATTTTATCACGTATCATTTTATATAATTTTTAACAACTTATATCAAATCAATCACAAATAACTAACCATTATCTAAAAATAATTTTTTACATTTCAAACTTTAAAAAATTATATTTTTGATTTTTGATTTTTTCCAGGACTTCAAACGCACCCTAAACTCTGCCAATCGAACTCTTCCGACTATTGTCGGACATACTCGCCGGCTGGCTATTAAACATCATTGTCGTTCGAACTTTGGAACGAGCTACACAAGAATACGCGGTAGGAAAAAATAAAATAACGGATAGAGAAAACAGTAGTGGATGTACATAGGCTAGATATCAATAATAAGACGATTACAAAAGTCATAAACGCATAAATTTTGATATGAGTAATACATTTACAAATGTGAGTGATGACCGTGCTTATATCAAAAAATATATATTTATTTATTAAAATTATATTTGAAAAAGGAAAATAGTGAGAGAAGAGAAAAAAAATAAAAGAAAAATAAATAAAAAAGATGTAAGAAAATAGAGAAAAATATAGAATTCTAAATATATGCCTTTATTTGGATGGATTTGAAAACAATAAAAATATTCATCAATATATTAATTTTTTAATTTAACTAATTAATTTCTTACATTTTCTAACACAATCTAAACCAGAAATGAATTTTAACTTTATATTTCATTTTTACTAGTGACAAATTATTAAGCAAAACACAATCTAAATAGACGTGAGAAAAAAAATTTCATAAACATTGAATAAAATAATAAAATGATACGGAGAAAATAATTATGAAAATAGAATAAAATTATAATAAAATAAAATATATATATCAATATATTAGTTTTTTAATTTCTTAACTTTTATTCATTTTTCCTTTTATTTTCAACCATGACTCAAATAAGAGAATAAAATTTATATCTGAGTCCCTACCAATTTCATTTATGGAGAGAGAGATATAGTTGAGGAAAAAATATTGGATAATATGAAATAAAATAATAAAAATAAAAAGGGAAAATAATTAATAAAAAAATTTGACCTTCTCAACCAAAAAAAAAAAAAAAATCTAACTCTAAAAGAAAAAAGTGTGTATGGAATAAGAATGTGGTGCAAAAAAAAAAATATTAATGAAGTCAAAATAAAAAATAAAAAATAGGAAAAATGAAAAAACTACAAAATTCTAAATATATACTCTTATTCGAATAGATTTAAACAAATTAAATATATACTTTTTATATTTGATATATTTTGTCTTATACTTTATATTATAATCTAAATAAGAGAACGAATTTGAATCTATACATTTTCTTTTTTCCATGACAAATTCTTAATCTAACCATAGACGAAACAAAAGAAGAAATTTTGAATACCTATCATTTTCACTCTTTATTTCTCTCTCTCTCTTTTGATTGCCTATCCCTTTCTCTTTATATTTCTTACATAGTGTACACGAGTGAAAGGAAAAAATTTTGAATAAATATGAAATAACATAAAAATAATAAAAATAATTAATAAATAATATTTGAGTTTATATATAAAAAAAGCATCACTCGAAGAACAAAAATATATATATAAAATAAGAGTAAAAATAAAAAAATTACTAAAAATATATATGTTAAAAATGCATTTTGATATATTTTATATATAGTAACACTTGAAATAAGTGCAAGAATGAAAAAATTAATCAAATTATGCATGTTAAAAGTCTATTGCGCCTTATTATATAGAATAGGTATATAGAAAATATAATAGAAATAGAAAAAAAAATTATAACTTTGAAAAAAAATGTAACTCTCAAAAAAAAAAGAAAGAAAAAATACATACAAAAAGGAAATAAATGGTAATAAACTTCAAATAAGAAGAAGTATGAAATTAGTATAAAAAAAAATTGATAAAAAGGCTTTTATTTTTACTCCTAAAAAAATAAAAATAAAAATAAGGGCAAAATAGTAAGTAACAAAAAAGTAGCTGGACGTATTTAGGTCATGGCGTTTCAGTGGGGGCACCCCCGCTCTAACTGGACTCAGTCCAAGGCTTTGTTGCTAGGGCAACAAATTGAAGGATTAACATTATTATATTTTTTTCACCAAAAATTAATTCTTATAGTCTATTCTTATCCGAAGGTCATCGTAATCTCTTTATAAATAATTTATATGAGCTGCTATCTCTTTATTTTATATCTTTAATGATTAGGGTGTGTTTGGATAGAAAAAATTTGACAAAAAGTTACTGGTAAAATTTAATTAGAAAAAATTATAAATTTTTTATAACTTTTGATATTTTATAATTTATCAAACAAGTCTTAGTCTATTCCTACCAACAAACAATCATGTATAAGTATGAAAATATTAAATAGGTATCAATAAAAGAAGACGGTTCCAAAAGCTACACCAGCCTATAAAATTTGATATGAATATTATATAATACGGTTACAACGTAAGATGTATTAATTTAGAATCAATTATAAAATATTTATGAACAATGAAATTTAATTTAAATAACGACCTAAACATCACATGAATTACCTTCTACCACCCGTCGCTGTGTATTTCACCATTCATCTTCCAGCCAGAGACTCCACACACAACACAACTTTTGGTCGTCTTTGAGATCTCTGAATGGCTTCCTCTTCGTCTTCCTTGTCCTTGGTCGTCCCACCACAGCTGAAATATGACGTGTTCCTGAGTTTCAGCGGCGTCGATACTCGCAAGAAGTTCACCGATCATCTGTTAGCAGCTCTAGAGCGACGCGGTATTTACACATTCAGGGACGACACGAAGCTCGACAGAGGAGAAGATATCAAGCAAGAACTTCCGAAAGCAATTGAGGAATCAAGGATTTCGATTGTTGTATTGTCAAAAAATTATGCTGCTTCCGAGTGGTGCCTCGACGAGCTCGTGAAGATCATGGAGTGCAAGAAGTCATTCCAACAAGTTGTTCTGCCAATTTTTTACGACGTTGAGCCGTCGGAGGTGAGATGGCAGAAGGGGAGAGTTGCAGAGGCAATTGCAGAGCACGGAAATTGCGAGAAGGTAGAGGAATGGAGGAAAACTCTTACTGAGATTGCCGATTTGTCTGGTCGGGTCTTAAAGAATGAAGCCAGCGGGTATTAATTTCTCTACCCTGGCTCCACAGCCGGCCCCGGGTGAGGCAGGCAAGCCTCTAGGCTTGGGCAACATCTCGGGTCAACGGTAACAAAAAAATAATTTTTGAACAAAAAAAAAATTAAAAATGAATTTTTAAATAGTTTAAAGTATGATGAGTTGATTGAAAAATCTGTTTTAAAAAATGTAAGAAAAAGTGTGTTTCTTTGAATCGGATCGTCCTAATTATAAAATATCATAATCGAGTTAGTTTTTTATGTAATAAATGCTAAAAAAATTATATTACAAGTTTAGTTTTGTTTTTTGTTTTGACTTGTATACTAGTATAAAATGACAAAATTTTCAAATCCGGGTTTGGGCAACCGAATTTTCGCTGGCTCCCTCCCAGTCGATGCAACGAGTCATGAATTCCGTTTGTATTTGGTTTATTTTCTTATTTTTCGTTTTCTGTTTTCATTTTATATGTTAAAAATCTCAAAAAAAGGAAATAAAAAATATTCTATTTTCTTTGTTTTGAAATTTTCTTTATTTTGGATTAAAAACACTCAAAATAACTTTTTTTATTTTTCATTTCATGTGTAAACTTATTTTTTGTTTTCTAAAACAAATTTTGAAAATACAAGTAACCAAATACATTTGAACTATTTTCGTTGTTTTCAAAAATGTAAAATAAAAAATGAACTAAAAACAGAAAACAGAAAACAAAAAAACAAACTAAATAAAGCCTTAACTTTTCGAGAGTGGGACTATTTACATGGCTTTCATACTCCATTTTATAGTTTTTTTTTCTATTTTTGTTTTATTAACTAAAATTACACAATTATTCAGGTTTTTTTCACTTATATTTTACATATTTATAATGTCGTAAAACTTCTTATACAAAAACCCATTCTAAGACATAATTATAATATTATAAATATTTTTTATTTTTTACTAGAAATTATTTAAAAAAATACAAAAAGTAATTTACCAATTTTTTCTTCGATATTTTGATAAATAGATAGACAATTACAATCTAAATTCTTTTGGAAAAATTCACTTATGCAAATGAATTATTTTACTGTGATAAAAACTCTAATTCTTGATTTTTTTTTTTGAAAAATATTTGTTATTATAAAAAAATCAAGATTAATTTCCAAAAAAAAAAAAAAGAATCTTATTGTTTGTTTGATAAATTAATCTGTATATTTAAAATTTAATTTGTTAGGTTCGTTGATTTTCTTGGTTAAATGTTTTTTTAGTAATTTTATTTTCTTTCTCTACATAATGATGAAAAAAAAAATCCAGTGATTCTATTTTGAATTTAGAATTTATAAGAAAAAAATTAATAGGGATAAGGGACAAATAGAAATTTAAATTAATTTACAAGATCTCTTATTTCCATGGATATAGGTTTTATGTAAGAAAAAAAATATCTTGGAAGACTAACAATGAATTTTATTTTCATTTGTATTTTAGCAATCAAATAAAAATAAATTTTAATTTGTATATAGCTTAATCAAATAAAAATAATTTATTTCATTTCAATTTATGTACAAAACTTTATCATTTTTTTTATCATCTTGATATTTAATTATTTTTTATAAATCATTCATAATTTATTGATTTTAAGATTTACCCACTTTTTTTTTTGCATTTTATTTCATTACATTATTTTTTAAATAAATTACTACCTTATGAGAATTAAAAGGATCGTATAGAACTTTATCAGATGACTTGAGAATGATGACAAAAGTTAAAGTAACAAAAATTTTTAACCAAATGGATGAAAAAAATTGATTTTTTATTTGATTAAATTATGAAATAAAATAAAATAAAATTTATTTTTATATGACTATTAAAAAAATAAATATAAACAAATTTTTTTTTAGTTTTTAAAAATATTTTTTATATTTTTTTGTAGAACTAAGGGTGTTTGTTCAAATTTGTAAATTTTTATGAAGGGCAATTATGTAATTTCATATTACACATAATCATTTTTTTAAATGGAAATTTTTGAAATTTTATATCGGAATTATCTATCTTGCAATATAAATGTGCTTCTTTGATTAAATTTATAACCACAAATATATGCTTTCCTCTGATCCCAACAATATCATTCTTGCTTAACAATGGCCTTTTCTTATTGAAACTTAGCTGGATCGGACATTGTTTTGGTTATGGATTTATTAAACCTATATCTAATCCATTCGTTATTTTGATTTTGTTTTTGATTTCATTCCCCCGATGAACTCATAGGCACGAGGCAAAATTCATTCAAACAATTGTTGAAGACGTTGAAAAGAAATTAAATTTCGTGCCTTTATATGTTGCTAACCATCCAGTTGGAATAGAGCCTCGTGTACAATGTGTGACCGAGTTGTTGCACTTGGAGTCAAATGATGCTCGTATTGTTGCAATCTGGGGAATTGGTGGAATAGGTAAAACAACAATCGCTAAAGTTGTGTATAACCATTTCTATAACCAGTTTGAAGGTTGCAGCTTCATATCTGATATCAGAGAAACTTCAAAAAATGATGCAGTTGTTTTACAAAAACAACTTCTTTCAGATATCTTAGGGAATGAATATCTCAGCATTGGAAACTTCCACCAAGGAATTGAGATTCTAAAAAGGAGAGTATTTTGTCGAAGGCTTCTAGTT